>CM065595.1:150499959-150504959 GCA_033119425.1 Bufotes viridis | reverse complement strand
GTGACCCCCCCTCCTGTCTCCAGGACACAAGAGCCCTGCCCTGTGTATAACACAACACAACTGTTACCAGGTACAATGCTGCACAATGTGACCCCCGGGGCTGGGAGCCGGGAGTCAAAACACAAGGACAGAATGGACTGAGGCACTCCAGCTGTTCTGAAACTACAACTCCGGGCATCCTCCTTGTAGTGCCGAAGGTTGCTGATCCCTGGTACATATCGTTACTGGCAGTGAAAGTGTTAACCCGCTATTACACTGGCCGAGATCGCTGACTTGCTGGGAAACAGCGCTACGTATCGGATAATCAGCTGACTGATCGTGTAATGTAATATAACCCTTAGGCCTCACGCACATGAACGTATTTTCTTTCCGTGTCCGTTCCTTTTTTTGCGGACCGTATGCAGAACCATTCATTTCAATGGGTCTGTAAAAAAAACGGAAGTTACTCTGTGTGCATTCCGTTTCCGTATGTCAATTCCGCAAAACAATAGAACATGTCCTATTATTGTCCACATAACGACAAGATTGTTCTATCAGGGGCCAGCTGTTCCGTTCCGCAAAATACACATAATGCACACGGACGTCATCCGTATTTGTTGCGGCTTTGTGTTTTGAGGACCGCAAAATACATATGGTCGTGTGCATGAGCCCTTAGGCCTCTTTCACACGAGCGTGGCGGATTGACTCCGGATGCGTTCAGTGAAACTCGCACCATTTTGCAAGCAAGTTCAGTCCGTTTTGTCTGCGATTGCGTTCAGTTGTTCAGTTTTTTCCGCGCGGGTGCAATGCGTTTTGAAGCGTTTTTCCCAAGTGTGATAAAGAACTGAAGCTTTACAAACAACATCTCCTAGCAACCATCAGTGAAAAAGCATCGCATCCGTACTGGCTTGCGGATGCAATGCGTTTTTCACGCAGCCCCATTCACTTCTATGCGTGAAAAACGCAGAAGATAGAACATGCTGCGATTTTCACGCAACGCAGAACTGATGCGTGAAAAACAACGCTGATGTACACAGAACCATTGAAATGAATGGGTCAGGATTCAGTGCGGGCGCTATGCGTTCATGTCACGCATTGCACCCGCGCAGAAATCACGCCCGTGTGAAAGGGGCCTAACTCTGATTCTCAAAGGTTTCTAGAAAAAGGGGAGCAGCTACGAGGAGCTGCAAAGTGCGCCAAATTCACTAAGAAAGAGCACCGTTTCTATGGTATGAAATACGTATGGTAAAAAATGTCAGCTTCGAGGTGGAGTAAGGGAAAGAAAATGAACGTGTCTGCGCTAACTCATCATGCCCCCTGCACCATTAGGACTAATTTGACTCAATCCGCGCCATTTTTGCCACCACATAACAATGAATTTTGTGACACTATTGATAGATTCCCCCGTTGACTCATTAGGCTGCATTCACACGTCCGTGGAACACGGACCGCGTGATACCGGACTGGCACCCTGCTTAGTGCAGGAGCACACGGCGTCATTCGTTGCTATGATGCCGTGCGCTTCCTGCTGCCGCCGCTGCACTGTAGTACGCTCCTATGATCTATACGAGTGTATTACTGTACTGTGGCGGCAGCAGGAACCGCATGGCGTCATAGGGACCAATGATGCTCTAAGCAGGGTGCCAGTCCGGTATCACACGGTCCGTGTTCCACGGACGTGTGAATGCAGCCTTATCTATAAATTACCTGACCCTGGGTTCAGACCTGAGCGTTCTTGAAACGCGCGTTTTATGCGCGTTTTTGTCGCGCGTATTACAGCGCGTTTTTGAAAATAGGAAACTCGCATCGTACGCGCGTTTGTGTGATTGACTACTGTGGTGTCAATCACAATACGCGCGACAAACGCCCCAAAAAAAGCTCAAGTGCTTGTTTATGCGTAGGGCGTTTTACAGCGCATTCGAACGCGCTGTAAAACGCGAAAATGTGAACCAGTCCCATAGGGAAGCATTGGTTTGCATGTGTTGAGCGTTTTACAGCGCGTTTGAACGCGCTGTAAAACGCGCAAGTGTGAATTTAGGGTGAGGCCTCGAATCCCAGAACCTGCTCAGCTGGAATTTTAGATTCTGCATTTTAAACAAATTTGACCCCCAGGGCAGGAAGCTGGGAGTCAAAACACAAAGACAGGGTGGAGGGAGACAGAGCGGGAAACGTGGGAATAAGGAGGGAAAAGTGCAAACGGAGGGAATAAGGAGGGAAAAGAGCAAAAACCAGAGAAGATAACAAAACCAAGTGCAAAAACAAACAAAAGAAAATGTATCAAATGTTACAATGTTATACAAATATGTAATATAAACAGATCCATAGGTTTTATTATTATTTCACGTGTGGTTTCAAGGTGCCCCGTGCCCGTATTGCGGACTGCATTTGCATTCCGTGGCCATTCAATGGGTCCGCAAATCCGGAGATGCGGAACAGAATCACGGAACGGAACACTACGGAGCGCTTCCGTGGGGTTACCTTCCATACTTATAGAACATGTCCTATCTTTTTGCGGAACGGGCGGATCACGGACCCATTGAAGTGAATGGGTTTGCGAGCCGCTGCGGCTGCCCCACGGTCAGTGCCCGTGCATTGCGCACACCTAAAGCTGCAGTCGTGAGGCTTCATGAGTTGGACCTCCACTCATTTTCAGAATCTGCAGTAACCGTGAATAGTCACTTTACAATACACTCCACATTGAGTGACTGCCATTAGTCTATGGCAGGGCCAGAGGTATTCTGGTGCCCTAGGTGGAGCTGGCAAATTGCAGACACTGTGCACCACCAGGACCTAGTGCAGCGCAGGCGCCCGGAGAAGACCAGGGAGCGGTGAGTAATACCAGAATAGGACTAGGCGCTCCATACTCGCCTCTCCCTGGGATTCCGCTACTAATGAGCGCCTCAGCACTCATTAATTGCTCCCCATCTTACAGTTAGTGATGTGGCGCCCTAGACGGACACCTACCCCTGCCAACCCGTCCTCCATGCCCTGGTCTGTAGTCACCATAATCTGTGTCGCACTCCTTGTAGCTGAACCATTATACCACAGGGGGGTCTGCGGGCCCAGTAGTAGGAGGGCCCCCATTGCTACTGTCAGCAATGATTTATTCTTCATGCTGCAAGTCACCCCAGCTCTGCTATTACAGGGCTGGGAAGTGTTTGTCATGTTCTGGTGTAACACTGTAATGCCTGGTATAAAGCAGTCAGATGAAAGCTGAATACAGTGAGATTCTTTAATCCGGCATTTGATAGCTGGGGAATCTGATAATCCAGCATTTGATAGCTGGGAAATCTGATAATCCAGTATTTCATGGTAGGAAATCTGATAATCCAGCATTTCATAGCTGGGAAATATGATAATCCAGCATTTCATAGCTGGAAAATATGATAATCCAGCAATTCATAGCTGGGAAATCTGATAATCCAGCATTTGATAGCTGGAAAATCTGATAATCCAGCATCTCATATCTGGGAAATCTGATAATCCAGCATTTCATAATTGGGAAATCTGATAATCCAGCATCTCATAGCTGGGAAATCTGATAATCCAGCCTGATAATCCAGTATTTAATGGATGGGAAATCTGATAATCCAGCATCTCATAGCTGGGAAATCTGATAATCCAGCATTTGATAGCTGGAAAATCTGATAATCCAGCATTTAATAGCTGGGAAATCTGATAATCCAGCATTTCATAGCTGGGAAATCTGATAATCCAGCATTTCATAGCTGGGAAATTTGATAATCCAGCCTGATAATCCAGTATTTCATGGATGGGAAATCTGATAATCCATCATCTCATAGCTGGTAAATCTGATAATCCAGCATCTCATAGCTGGGAAATCTGATAACCCAACATTTCATGGCTGGAAAATCTTATAATCCATGAAAAATAGGCGCCGATCACATCCAATTGGTGCTGGTTTACAGGGGTTTACCACGAGTAGAATATTGATGACCTATCCATGTAATTCTAAATTCAGATTACGGGGACCTTCGGGGATGTTATTCTTTTTTTCCAACTGATCTAAATGGATTGGAGAACTGACGGGATTTGGCATCAATCTGCACTATTTTGCATCTATTTTTTAATCTATGATTGAGAAATTTGCCCGACATAGAAGGCACGTTCTGTCCCTTTAAACCTCCATTCACATGATTTTTTATGTGCAGAGGTTTTAAAGTCCAGAAGGTTAGTGGCGTAACTAGAACTGACTGGGCCCCACTGCAAAGGTCGCCCCCCCCCCACCCCCAGAAACCCGTTTCTCCTGCAGCTTTCTCAGACCAGGCCTGGCAGCCCATCTGTCCATTATCTACACGCATGGGCGTAGCTATAGGGGGTACAGAGGTAGCAGTCGCTACCAGGCCCATGAGCCTGAGGGGGCCCAAAGTCCCCTGTGCCACATAAGATGACACACAGAGCACTGAGGGAAGGGGGGCCCAGACTGAACTCTTGCACCAGGGCCCATGAGCCGTTAGCTACGCCCCTGTCTACACGTATATACTATATGTCATATCTCTCTATATAATGTCATTGTATGATACAATTGTGGGAACCTGACAATAAAATCCTTCAGTCCACCTCCTGGGCGTGCCCCTTCTGAGTGTGCGCTCTGTAGCAGCTGCTTCCCCTATAGCTATATCCCTGCTATAAGTCATTAACAGCTCTTTCTGTATGCAAAGTCATAGAGCGAAAGCTGTCAATCACTGATAGGACCGCCTCCTGGACATGAAACCCAGAATGAGCTCAGATATAAATGGATAAAATACAAGTTTTACTGAATCTTTTCCCATGAAACTATACAATATATATCGATCTGTTCAGCTGCTCCTGATCTATAACATGCCAATTTTTTTGCATTTTCGTGGTGACAGGTTCCCTTTAAATTTGTTCATTTAATGTAGTACTGCCTCATGAACAGCAGGTGTCCCTCTTTCATTACAGCCATATTCTGGTTATATCAAAGGGTTTTCTGAGACTTTACAACTGATGACCTATCCACTGGATAGGTCATTAGTATC
>CM065595.1:150474959-150494959 GCA_033119425.1 Bufotes viridis | reverse complement strand
GCCCTCCAGCTTTTGCAAAACTACAACTCCCAGCCTGCATTGTGGGAGTTGTAGTTTTACAACAGCTGGAGGGCCACAGGTTGAGCACGCCTGCCCTAAAGCTTTAAGTTACTACTACAGTACTGATCCTGAATTACATCCCGTATAATACTCCAGAGCAGCATTCACAATTCTGCAGGCTTCAGAGCTGAAATCTCCCAGCTTTCTCTGGTGATTTATGGGCATGCAGTCTTTACAGCAGACGCTGCACAGCAACTGGATGTAGGAATAACAAATCGTCCACTCCTCAGACTATAGGGACTGTCAGGGGTGTGTTGAAATAGCAGGCTTGCTGACTGTTCCCATTTACAAAAAAATCTAAAATATACTCAGTGTTTATTATTTTCTGTTTCAATTTACAGTCAGCAAAATTGTAAATGCAATAAGGAATGTAACAGCGAACCTATATTTGAAATCATATACGGACAAGTTAAAATAACATATGAAATATGGAAACTAGAATATTAAAACTCCCCCCCCCCCCCCTCCCACCACCTCCTCCTTCCTCCAGTTGGGGTGGACCAGTATCGGATCCTCATTATAAAACCTCTTTCAGTCACTCACCATGATGCTGATGTGTATTTCCCAGATAAAAGTTCTGACTTTGAGGCTGCTGCGGCCCAGGACGTCGCGGCTGATCTTTATATAACGTTGGAGGCGGGAGTGTCCCAGTAACTGGCCGAGTGTCTCCAAGACACAACATCCCCAGCAATGAACAATCAAACCGTTCCAATTAATACTAGGCAGAAATTTGTCATTGTGAAGAATGGGAGAAGTAAAAGCTTTAGAATTTGATACAATGTATCAGTGGTCGCCGTAGAAACCAAGCTCCTTGGTAATAATGTATCAACAAATGTATCAATAGGTGTCAACAAAGCCACTGGATCAGATTGCAACTAAATATCCTCCATAGAATCACAAGCAAAAAGCCAGCCATACACACAAGACAGCTGACAGCCATCGCTCCAGATCCCCTCATACACATGTCTGCACAGCTCGGCCGAGTATGCATGTGTTCTCAGTAGGAAGAGGGGGAAGGGAGCAGATGCCAAACTCTTCTGACAGCAGCTTATCTCTCCAAGAACAAAATGATTGGGCATGTTAAAATCCGATCTCCCTCAACATCTGCCATCGGGGAAGATTTGGGAGGCCCCCATACACATTAGATGGTCTGCCGCTAGAATGAGAGTCCTACCCTGTACAAAGCAGAGCAGTAATGCAGCCATGGCATGAGGCATATGATAACATATTATGCTTGAAGGGTTTCACGGGTGAGTTAAGTATTGGTGACTTACTTCCAGGATAGGTCATCAATATCAGATCGTTGGGGGTCTGATTCCTGGCACCCCCGCCGATCAGCTGCTTGGAGGGCACAGCGCTGTACATTATATAGCGGCTGTGCTTGGTATTAATTCGGATGAAACAACAGCCTTAGAAAAAACGGATGTACACCAGTCATGTCTACCACATGCTAAAAAGGATTTGGGTATCTTGGTATTGGATAGTTTAGTATATGGGAAGCAGCGACCTGGAAAAAATAAGATAAGATAAGACGCCTTTATTGTACAATACAATGAAATGTTGTTTGGAGCAATCCTAGATGTCATGGACAGAGGAACAAAGAACTGACATTTACACTAGCAGGGATCAGCAACCTTCGGCACTCCAGCTGTTGTGAAACTACAACTCCCAGCATGCTCCTTTCACTTCTGTAGGAGTTTAGAGAACAGCCAAGCAAGTGTGCATGATGGGAGATGTAGTTTCACAACACCTGGCGTGCCGGAGGTTGCTGATCCCTGCACTAAAGCATTGCACTAGAAAGCAGTACTATTCCCAGTTCACAGCATATATATAGCAAGAGCAAAGTAGTAAGAGCTTCTGAATAAATATACAAACTGACTCAGACCCCACTGCAGACAAGAGACCATCATGGGGTCACGGATGCAGCAGTCACTTCAGTCTGTGGTAGTTTCTATCCTAGGAAGGGGCAATAATCTCTGAGCATTTAGAAGACTGGTATGGAGAAGGAGGTTGCTGTTCTTACTCCATCTCTTTAGGTTCTCCACCTCTTTCCTATAGGCTGTTTCATCATGGTTGGAGATGAGGCCTATCATGGTCGTGTCATCTGCAAACTCTATAATGGTATTGGGAATAGGTTTGCAGTCATTTGTGCGGTACCCCAGTGTTTAGTGTTAAGGGTGATGAAAAGTGCTTGCCCATGCGTACGATTTGTGGTCTTTTTGTAAGAAAATCCAGTATCCAGTTGCACAGGTGTGGGCAGAGACCCAAGGTGTTCAGTTTCGTTGCTAACTTGTTTGGAGGGATGGTGTTAAAGGCGGAGCGGTAATCAATGAACGGCCTCCGCACATAGCGGTCTCTCTGCTCCAGGTGTGAAGGGCAGATGACACTGCGTCCTCCGCTGACCTATGTGTTCTGTAAGCAAACTGGTGTTTAATCAAGGCGGTTTCTTCATTTTTGGTCCATGGAGACGCAGATCTTGCTCTTTATGTTCCTGAGGACAAGTTGTTCAAAGCACTTCATAACAGGAGTGAGGGCCACCGGGCGATAGTCTCTTAAGGTCTTCACCCCGGCCTGTTTTGGAATTGGGACAATTGTGGAGGACTTCAGGCAAGTGGAGACAATGGCCCGCTCTAGTGAGCTGTTAAACATACTGGTAAACACTGGTTTCAGCTGTTTAGCACAGTTTTTTAGGACCTCCCCAGGAACTTCATCAGAGCCCGCTGCTTTGTGGGGATTTATGTGGCTTAAGGCCCATTCTACTTCATGTGCTCTCAGCATCAGGGAACATGATGGAGCCTCTTGCTGGGCTAATTTGATGATAGGCGGCTCATTGTCTTTGTCAAATCGTGCAAAAAAAATGATTTAGGTCATCAAGAGAGAAAGAATTTCCAGTGTTGATAGAACAGGTGTAGAGTTGAGCGAACTTCTATTTTTAGTTCGGCGTCCAAAGTTCGGGTTCGGGTTATCGTAGCATCCCATTATGGATTCCACTACCGCGGTCCATAAGGGGATTCTTCAATGAACCCGAACCTTGGACAACACGTAGGACCTGGGGTGACGTCACCGTCATGTGATCAGTGCAGGGGGCGTGGCTCAGTACTAGATCACCTCTTATCCAATCCAGTACTGAGCCACGCCCCCTGCACTGATCACATGACGGTGACGTCCCCCCAGGTCCTCCGTGTTGTCCAAGGTTCGGGTTCATTGAAGAATCCCCTTATGGATTCCAAATGCCGTTATGGTCTGCGGTAGAATCCATAACGGGATTCTTCGATGACCCGAACCCGAACTTTGGACGCCGAACTAAAAATAGAAGTTCGCTCAACTCTAAACAGGTGTTGCTCTTATACTTCGTAATGGACTTGATACCTGCCACGTGCGTCGGGAATCAGAGCTTGTAAAATGATGTTGTATTTTTGTTGTGTAGCTTATGATCCTCTTCTTACCAACCTCTGGACAATAGGAAAGAGAGTAACATGACTGCAAGATCAGACTACACAGGGTCTGCGTTACAGTATTTGGCTTTGGGCTAAACTTAAGGGACTTATACTGCCAGTACCCTGGTATTCACCCTTTAACCCAGGCATCCTCAAACTGCGGCCCTCCAGCTGTTATAAAACTACAACTCCCACAACGCCCTGCTGTAGGCTGATACCTGTAGGCCAGGCATGTTCAAACTGCGGCCCTCCAGCTGTTATAAAACTACAACTCCCACAATGCCCTGCTGTAGGCTGATACCTGTAGGCCAGGCATGTTCAAACTGCGGCCCTCCAGCTGTTGCAAAACTTCAACTCTCAGCGTGCCCTAATAGCTATAGGCTATCCAGGTATGCTGGGAGTTGTAGTTTTGCAACAGCTGGAGGGCCGCAGTTTGGACATGCCTGCTGTAGACTGTTCAGACATGCTGGGAGTTGTAGATTTGCAACAGCTGTAGGGCCGCAGTTCGAGGGTGCCTATTAACCCCTGGACAGGAATCTGGACTTCACTTTGGGGGAACCACCAAGCCTCTACCTTCTGGAGTAGTCTCTGTATGGTTGACAGCTCGCACACGTCGGTCAGAGACATCAGTGCAGAGCACAGAGGGTCAGGGCAGAATCGAAGTCAGAGAAAGGACAAGGTAAGGGCTGGCACAGTCCTTACAATACAGCTAAACAGGCAGTAACCAGGCAGCAAAGGGCCAGTCAGGCAGAGATTGGTACACAGGCAGACAACAGAAGCGAACACTTTTGCAGGGAACTTAGCAAGCTAAGGCATGTTTTGCTCAAGCAATCTCTTACTGGGGAAGGTGCCTGAAGTACCATAGGGTTGCCAGCCGTTGGCTGGTGAAGATGTAGTGCGTGTGCTGGTCCTTTACTTAGAGCCTGGTGGGGCACATGCATGCACCCTACAGGAACAAGAGAGGGGCACTCGCTGGTGGGGGGGGGGGTGGCTTAGAGCGAACCTGGTGGCTGGGCCCACCAGGGGGATGGCAGCAGGAGGTGGGTCTAGACCACCAGGTGAGTAGAACAGAGCAGCGGTGGCAGGTCACAGTGTAACGGTTTGTAGTCTGTAACTATGGAGACACATAGATCTGCTTACAAGCTGTATACATAAAATAGGAGGAGATTTCTATTTAAAGGGGTATTCCAGTGCTAGTTTGTGCGAGTCCACTGATCCCCAGAACCAAGACCGCGGCTAGGAGGAATTTAACTGGACGCCCGCTGCTCCATTCAAACTCTGTGGCACTGATGGACACATGAGGCACTGGGAAGAGGCGGGCGAATCGCTATTCACTCTGGGTAATTATGGCTGGATTAATATTTGGTGAACAGGCCCAATCTGCTGTGTGTGGCCCTGGCCTGTTCTAGGGGCCCTATTACACAGCAGTATATTAGGGCAGGATGAGCACCAGTCTATGGTAAACATGTCAATCGGGGCCCGTTAGCATGAGTTTATTGCAAAGTGAACAGGGGAGGAACAATCGCTACTGAAATAATTCTCCCCCAATTCGATTCCGATGATTATTCTGAATGAACTATGCAAATGAGCCAGCAAACGGCTTGATTATCGGCTGATTGGCCGCACGCTTATACATCAATTATCAGGACCGTGCTCTCCTTCCTATGAATGCTTCTTCCCCCCCTGCACATTGTCCAGTCTAATAGCCACTCAATAAAGAGGTTGTGCAGCAATTTATATTGATGACCCAGAGTGCCATTACCCCTCCTTGGTACCTTTCTACTACCTTCTATAGACTAATTCTGTGATGTCTTGTGTATTTTGTGCAATTCTCCTACCATGTGCATATGTATTTCCTGTAACTGTTCATGTTCATGCAATTACCTGGTTCTCCAGTAGGTGGCAGAAACACTTGGCATAGTGTTAGTTCCAGGGAATAGACTGGATTGTCCATTAGGAAAGTAGAGTTTAGTTAGTTAGCAGTCAGTCTAGCTTCCCCCTCCAGGGGAGAGGTTGTGAAGGAGTCGAGTCTCACCCCTGCTAGGGGAGTGCACCAGGCTGAGTGCTTTCTGGACAGGTTCTGTTTGTCTTAGCCAACCTTATCACTGGAGGTTGTGCATATTGGTTGCATGTCCCCTCCTGGGCTTGCATTGACTGAAAACCAAGCTAACGCTAGAGCGTTGAGGTACTCACAGCCAGAACAGAGTGTCCTAAGTTTATCTACAGTAAGAAACTGACTATTGACATAGCTGTGCTAAGAGAGCTACAGAGAGGATAGAGCAGAGAGTGGTTTGTTGCAGAGAAAGTATTTGCCTGCTTGAAACCTATTGGAAACCAAGACAAGTCTGGAAACAGTTTGGATTACCATTTATTACAAGTAAAGCCACTGTTCAACGTTTGACCAAGTCTAGACTCCATTTATTCACTTATTCATCATCCAAGTTACCAACCCTCTTTGCACTTGTTTCGGACCACTACACTTGCAATTCCAACAATAGCCAAAGGTAGGAGCACCGTGACACGTGCTACACAACATCTTCAGGGATATTGTGGCCTATTTCAGTGTTTCCCAACCAGCGTGCCTCCAGCTGTTGCAAAACTACAACTCCCAGCATGCCCGGACAGCCTTTGGCTTCATGTGCACAGTGCCCAATACAAAAATTCACATATAACATAAAAACACAGTTCACAATACGTGTTCATGACTAAGTCAGTATGTTTCTTTACATATGTGTCAGTGTGTGAGACAGGAAATAATTATTGATAAACATACATCAATTCTTTCCTTTTATGTAATCCTGTGGGGACTCGAATATTCAACCGGAAAGTCCAAAATGCTTCCCTTAAGTATAATTTCTTTCTATAATCGCCCCCTCTTATTAGATTGCCAACTTGTTCTATTGCAGCTTTTAGTAACTGCCACATAGCTGCAAGCCTAAGGCCTCTTTCACACAGGCGTCACGTTTGACACCCGGATAGGATGCGGGTGCGTTGCGGGAAAATGCGCGATTTTTCCGCGCGTGTGCAAACTTTTGTAATGCGTTTTGCACGCGCGTATGAAAAATCCACATGTTTGGTACCCAGGTTTCGGGTTGAGTATTCTGTAGTTTTTATTATTTTCCCTTATAACATAGTTAGATGGGAAAATAATAGCATTCTAAATACAGAATGCTATGTTAGCAGGGCACAGGGCAATATAGGGTTAAAAATAAAAAATAAATGAACTCACCTCCTCCCATTAATCGCGTAGGTGCAAGGAACATCTTCTATCTTCATAACTGTTGGTTGAAGGACCTTCGGTGGCGTCGCTGGGTCACATGGGTCACATGGTCCAATCATGGAAGCTTTTGATTGGACCATGTGACCCATGTGACCCAGTGAGGTCCCTTACTCAGCAGAATGAAGAAAGAAGAATGATCCCGGCACCTACGCGATCAAGAGGAAGAGGTGATGTCAACCTTTTTTTATTTTTAACCCTCTCTTCCCCTTTTTTCATAACATTCTGTAATTAGAAGCTATTATTTCCCCTTATAAACATGTTATAAGGGAAAATAATAAAGATCGGGTCCCCATCCCGATCGTCTTCTAGCAACCTTGCGGGAAAATCGCACCGCATCCGCACTTGCTTGCGGATGTTTGCGATTTTCCCGCAGCCCCATTCACTTCTATGGGGCCTGCGTTGCGTGAAAAACGCACAAAATAGAGCATGCTGCAATTTTCACGCAATGTAGAAGTGATGCGGGAAAATCAGCGCTCGTGTGCACAGCCCCATAGAAATGAATGGGTCAGGATTCAGTGCGGGTGCAATGCGTCCTCCTCACGCATTGCACCCGCGCGGAAAACTCGCCCGTGTAAAGGGGCCTTACAGGGGTGGCTGCCGCACTTCGTGAAACCCTTGTATGTCAGCCATGTGTAGTTGTGTTTCTGCTTATTATGTGTGTATAGGGATGGAGACAAGGAGCATGCTAATGTGGGGGCTTTTCTTGACACTATTTCCCCCCCCCCCTGCCCCCCGTAAAGCCGTGTATAGAGTGTCATCATCATATAAAATCGGTAGACATCCTTTGACTATTTTCTGTATATCATCAAACTGTCTACTGTAAGTTAGAACTAACGTGGGTGTGTCCCTTTTGTTATTTTCCTTTTGTCCATGCATCACACTATCCTTGTCCGGTTCATTTACAATAACAGTAGATGTTCCCGGTTTTTTATAATTTTTTGTATATTTTGTATTTTTTGTAGATCTACGGCCATCTCTCTGTCCCTTGTTTAATCTCCCAAACAACAGTTGATATCTCGAACGGGTCGACACTATCTTTTTGGCCCTATGTAACATCCACTCAGGATATTTTCTGTTACGTAGCCTCTCGTCTATTATTTGACACTCCATGTTATATGCTGACTCCGTGCTACAATTTCTCAAAGCCCTTGTACATTCTCCCACCGGGATGGCTCTGATGACTATTGGCGTGTAGGATAGAATTGTCAGATACACTTTTCCTGTACGTTGCTGTTTGCACAACCTTTCCTGGGGAACCCTGATCATTGTCATTCAGGTAGTGTTGCAGGTCCGGTACGGCAGACACACTGGCACTCCAGACCAGGAGCAAATCGTCGATGAATCTGTTGTACCAGACGAGCACACCCCGGAAAGGAGCTCTGGAGTATAATACAGGATGTAATATGTACACAGTGACTGCACCAGCAGAATAGTGAGTGCAGCTCTGGAGTATAATACAGGATGTAACTCAGGATCAGTACAGGATAAGTAATCTAATGTATGTACACAGTGACTGCACCAGCAGAATAGTGAGTGCAGCTCTGGAGTATAATACAGGATGTAACTCAGGATCAGTACAGGATAAGTAATGTATGTACACAGTGACTGCACCAGCAGAATAGTGAGTGCAGCTCTGGAGTATAATACAGGATGTAACTCAGGATCAGTACAGGATAAGTAATGTATGTACACAGTGACTGCACCAGCAGAATAGTGAGTGCAGCTCTGGAGTATAATACAGGATGTAACTCAGGATCAGTACAGGAGTAAGTAATGTATGTACACAGTGACTGCACCAGCAGAATAGTGAGTGCAGCTCTGGAGTATAATACAGGATGTAACTCAGGATCAGTACAGGATAAGTAATGTATGTACACAGTGACTGCACCAGCAGAATAGTGAGTGCAGCTCTGGAGTATAATACAGGATGTAACTCAGGATCAGTACAGGATAAGTAATGTATGTACACAGTGACTGCACCAGCAGAATAGTGAGTGCAGCTCTGGAGTATAATACAGGATGTAACTCAGGGTCAGTACAGGATAAGTAATGTATGTACACAGTAATTCAACCAGCAGAATAGTGAGTGCAGCTCTGGAGTATAATATAGGATGTAACTCAGGATCAGTACAGAATAAGTAATGTATGTACACAGTAATTCAACCAGCAGAATAGTGAGTGCAGCTCTGGAGTATAATACAGGATGTAACTCAGGATCAGTACAGGATAAGTAATGTATGTACACAGTGACTTCACCAGCAGAATAGTGAGTGCAGCTCTGGAGTATAATACAAGATATAACTCAGGATCAGTACAGGATAAGTAATGTAATGTATGTACACACTGACTGCACCAGCAGAATAGTGAGTGCAGCTCTGGAGTATAATACAGGATGTAACTCAGGATCAGTACAGGAGAAGTAATGTAGTGTATGTACACAGTGACTGCTCCAGCAGAATAGTGAGTGCAGCTCTGGAGTATAATACAGGATGTAACTCAGGATCAGTACAGGATAAGTAATGTATGTACACAGTGACTCCACCAGCAGAATAGCGAGTGCAGCTCTGGAGTATAATACAGGATGTAACTCAGGATCAGTGCAGGATAAGTAATGTATGTACACAGTGACTGCACCAGCAGAATAGTGAGTGCAGCTCTGGAGTATAATACAGGAGGTAAATCAGGATCAGTACAGGATAAGTAATGTAATGTACACAGTGACTCCACCAGCAGAATAGTGAGTGCAGCTCTGGAGTATAATACAGGATGTAACTCAGGATCAGTGCAGGATAAGTAATGTAATGTATGTACACAGTGACTACTCCAGCAGAATAGTGAGTGCAGCTCTGGAGTATAATACAATACAGTAATGTAATGTATGTTGTAAACTAAGAAAATCTGAGTTGTGGGCTATATGCTATTTAATGTCTCTGCATATAGGGGCTGTACTGGTGACCACTAGATTTCTGCACACAACATCTACAACAGATATAGTTATGGCTGACAGAATCAAAAATACATATTTACGGTATAGTCACAGATAATATTTAGCTTTTTGTGTATTTTTTGCTCTTGGGTTATAAATATAAAAAAGCACAAAATGAGCAGAAATTGTAATTAAAATATTTATTTAAAAAAGGTGACTGAAAATAAACATTTTCTCTCATACTCATAAAGCAGCCATTTAATACTCTTCTCCCTCCTCTTCTCCCTCTCCTTCCACGCTGTCAGTGCCGACCTCCTCATAATCCTTCTCCAGGGCGGCCATGTCCTCCCGAGCCTCAGAGAACTCTCCTTCCTCCATACCCTCACCCACATACCAGTGCACAAAGGCACGTTTCGCATACATCAGGTCAAACTTGTGGTCCAGACGAGCCCAGGCCTCGGCAACGGCGGTGGTGTTACTCAACATGCACACTGCCCGCTGCACCTTGGCCAGGTCACCACCGGGAACCACAGTTGGTGGTTGGTAATTGATACCAACTTTGAACCCTGTTGGGCACCAGTCCACAAACTGGATGGTGCGCTTGGTCTTGATGGTGGCAATAGCGGCATTGACATCCTTTGGTACCACATCACCACGGTACAGCAGGCAGCAGGCCATATATTTGCCATGTCTGGGGTCACATTTCACCATCTGGTTGGCCGGCTCGAAGCAAGAGTTGGTGATCTCAGACACAGAGAGCTGCTCATGGTAAGCTCTCTCTGCAGAGATGACAGGGGCATAGGTGGCCAGGGGGAAGTGGATACGGGGGTAGGGCACCAGGTTGGTCTGGAACTCTGTCAAGTCCACGTTCAGAGCACCATCAAACCTGAGGGAGGCGGTGATGGAGGACACGATCTGGCCGATCAGTCGGTTCAGGTTGGTGTAGGTTGGGCGCTCAATGTCCAGGTTCCTGCGGCAGATGTCGTAGATGGCCTCATTGTCCACCATGAAGGCGCAGTCTGAGTGCTCCAGGGTGGTGTGGGTGGTGAGGATGGAGTTATAGGGTTCAACCACTGCTGTGGAGATCTGGGGGGCAGGGTAGATGGAGAACTCTAGTTTGGACTTCTTGCCATAGTCAACAGAGAGACGTTCCATCAAGAGGGAGGTGAAGCCTGAACCGGTGCCACCACCGAAACTGTGGAAGATGAGGAAGCCCTGGAGACCTGTGCACTGGTCAGCCTGATGGAAGAGAGGCACAAAAGAAAGTTACTAAATTAACATTGACCATCAGATGGAAATATGAAGCCAAGGTCTAAAGTTTTCCCCCATGGTGCTGCCCTTAACAGACTCTTCTCTAAAGCTAAAAACAAACAAGACCCTGTCTCATTGTTCCTCAGGATCTTCTAAATTCTCCCATGATGGTCGGTTGCGTTGATGAGTAGGCTTTCAGAATACATGATAATCTCAATAAACTCACCAGCTTGCGGATCCTGTCCAGCACCAGGTCAATGATCTCCTTGCCGATGGTGTAATGACCACGGGCGTAGTTATTGGCCGCGTCCTCCTTGCCGGTGATGAGCTGCTCCGGGTGGAACAGTTGTCTGTAGGTTCCAGTTCTCACCTCATCTGTAGGAGAGAAATAACAGAGGCTTCTATGTGAGATTCAGAACCATCCGTCCCACTTATCTACAGATCTTCTATCCCACCCTCACATACAATCAGATCTGATATACTCACCGATCACTGTGGGCTCCAGGTCCACAAACACAGCGCGGGGGACATGTTTACCAGCCCCCGTCTCACTGAAGAAGGTGTTGAAGGAATCGTCTCCTCCACCAATGGTCTTGTCACTTGGCATTTGCCCGTCCGGCTGGATGCCGTGTTCCAGGCAGTACAACTCCCAGCAGGCATTGCCAATCTGGACTCCAGCCTGGCCAACGTGGACTGAGATGCATTCCCTCTGTATGGAGGAAAGGGGGATATGGTGAGGATCAGAATTAGTCAATGCGTGGACACATTTATACACAGGTGATTCATGCAGGATGTTACATATACAGCACAGATGGGGTAAGACTGATACATTGTAACAAGCCCACAGACACATATATGATACATTAGAGAGTCAGACGTAATTAGATTAGAGAGTTGTCCATATGGTTGATGACATTAGACAGTCACATATCTAATACGCAAGACGGTCACATGTTTAATAGATGAGATTAGAGAGTCACATATCTAATGTATAAGATTAAACAGTCACATATGTAATAGAAGAGATTAGACAGTCACATATCTATAGACAGTCACATAGCTAATGTATAAGATTAGACAGTCACATATCTATAGACAGCCACATATCTAATAGAGGAGATTAGACAGTTGTATATATGATATAAGAGATTTTAGGGGAGATTGTGTAGATGAGATTGTACAGATGAGATTGTATAGAGGAGATGGTATAAGAAAGATTGTACAGATGAGATTGGGCACTCACCATGGTGTCGTCTGCAGATCTCCTGTCTCCAATGAGTTAGGTCTTGGGATGTGGAGTAGTTCTATCCTCTCCCAGGTCTCTCCTCTCTATATATAGGAGTCACTGCCCGGAGAGTCCTTAGTAACCGGAGGAGGTGACAGGAGTCCAGGGCAGTTGACCCCCCCCCCAGAGCCCTGCCCTGTGTATAACATAATCCACAAGTGTTAGCAGCTACAATGCTGTCACAATGTGACCCCCAGGGCTGGGAGCTGGGAGTCAAAACACAAGAACAGGAGGGAAGCAGAGAGGGAAACCCTGACAGAGGGAAAAAGGGTGAATAAGGAGGGAAGACAGCAGCCAGAGGAGCACTGACCCTGCCCGTCTGTGGATCGTGCTACTGTTAGGGCTCATGTACACGACCGTTGTTGTTTTGCGGTCTGTTTTTCACGGATCCTTTGTTCAGTATCTTAGGTTTTTTTTTCCTTTAATTTAAGTCCTCTTCCGTTCCGTTATTGTACAAAATGTATCCGTATTTGATCCGTTTTTTGCAGATCGTATACTGAAACAGTAACTTATTAATCACCAAACACATGGGCAATATGGGCTGGGCATAGCATTTCTACAGTATGGATCCGCAAAATACGGATGAAATACGGATGACATACGGATGTGTTCCGTGAGCGTTCCGTATTTTTTGAGGGCCCATTGACTTGAATAGGGCCTCGGACCGTGATTTACAGACAATAATAGGACATGCACTACTTTTTTGCGGAACGGCCATGCGGACAAACGGAAACGGAATGCACACGGAGTAACTTCCGTATATTCTACAAAAACGGAACAGAAGCGGAAAGAAAATACGGTCGTGTGCATGAGCCCCTAGATTGTTCATTTTCCTATCAATCAGGAAGATACAATATAGTCACAAAACTCTCTCCTGTGCTGCATTGTATTACTAGGATAGAATTGCATAGACTGGATGCAACTGTAACAAACCCTCAGCTGTAAAAAAACTAACAAAAAGTATTAGGCTTCTACAGAGTTCCAGCCTCTGGCTGCAAATATGAATCCAGAGGCCACGTTTGTATCAGTGATTTTTACCAAATATGAATGTTCCCAGCAAAAAGTATATTAGAGGAACTTTTCATTATATCTGTGGGATTGTAGATTGGAAATACAGAGCAAGTCGATTTATACGGCGGATTTCAACCTTTCCAATGGAGACGGTGAAATGTTCTGGCTTTTCCGCAACAAAAACCACATGTAATAACGTGCAGTTTTGTTTTGCGGTTTTTCGTGCAGTTTTTGCTCCGGAAACATATCGGCAACACGGTCAAGATTTAAGCAAATTTCATCCAGTCTGCATCTATGCTGTACTGCGGGTTTCACACTTTCGGATGCCTACAGGGAAACGTGGGGCGAATCTGCAGTAAAATCCACAACAAATCTGCAATCTTGCAGCAGGTTAGTCAGTGCTTTTTCCGCTGCACTTTCCATGCGCCCATGCCCTTTGCCACGCGTTTTCACAGTTTTTGCCACTGACAGCGCGCAAGTCGTGCTTTTTATCCCCTCTAAGTAAATTTCGTGATTTTTTAACATTTAGGGCTTATGCATACAAATTTGTCTGCATCCGATCCGCCTTTTTTGTAGGTCAGATGCGGACCCATTCACTTCAATGGGGCTGAAAACACGCGGACAGCACTCCGTGTAGCATCCACAAAATTGTTGAACATGTCCTATTCTATTGCGGACAAGGATAGGCAAGGACGTTCCATTAAGTAAAATGCCGTATTATCAGGTGGTCACAGAACAGTGAACTCAAGTTGTGAAGGTGGAAGAACCTTAGGAAGAAACGCCTAAGGGTACATTCACTCGACTATATTTTTGGTCCGCGTCCAATCCGTATTTTTTGCAGATCCATTTATTTCTATGGGGCTGCAAACAATGCTTATGATATCCGTGTGCTGCCTGCATTCTGTGTTAGCGGCAAATGATAGAACATGTCCTATTCTCGTCCTATTTTCGTCCATTTTTTGGACAAGAATAGCCAATTTTTTCAAAGGGGCCTGCGGGTCCGTATTTTGAGGATCAACAATTTGTGGAGCGCAAAATGGATACGGTCACATGAATGCACCCTAAGATCAACAAGCACAGGGTTCCAGGTAGGTAGATACATGCAGTGCCGGATTATCAGACATTCTGGATTATCAGAGTAATGGATTCTCACGGTATTTGGAGGCTTTCATTCTATATACCATAAGACTGCGGAGTATTATACTATCTGCCTGCCATGTGCTTGTGGGTGCTCACCATAGCGATGCGTCGCCACCTTCCTACCTGCGGTGTGGAATTTCATCGTCCGTAGCCGCTCCTTTGTAACCGGTGGATTGTGTAAACGCTTCCCTGGAAACAATGTTACTCTCTGTGTTTGAGAACAGTTGGTTGCCACGGGAGACTAGAAACAAAGTCAGGTGCTTTATACAGCCACATGCAGCCTGTGGTCAGGTGTGTACATAGAGGAGGGGGGTCCACAGCAATGATAAAAATGTGACCCCCTTCAGGTGCTGCCTGACACCAGCACAAACAACAGGAGGTCCCGGTACCATTGTCGAGTCCTCATCTACATTTTTCACATTATTTACTAGCGTTGTGGCACCTGTGGAGATCACCTCCTGTCACAGGGTTTCCCGAATCCCAAGTGGAGATACTGGGATCCCATAGCAACTTCTGACACCTCCAACTATTGTGAAACTACAACCCCCAGCATCAGGGGCGTAGCTAATGGCTTATGGGCCCTGGTGCAGGAGTTCGTCTTGGGCCCACTTCCCTCAGTGCTTTGTGTGTCTTCTTATGCGGCACAAGGGTCTTTGGGCCCCTTCAGGCTCCTGGGCCCGGTAGCGACTGCTACCTCTGCGCCCCCTATAGCTACACCTATGCCCATAGCTGTTATTGGAATGCCCATAGAAGTGACTGGAGCATGCTGGGAGATGTAGTTTCACAACAGCTGACGTGCTGGGTGTTGCTGACTTCTGTGTTAAGGCTTACTTAAATGGGTTTTCTGGGATTAGAATAGCTGCCCTGCTATACTGCGACACGGGTCACGGCCAAAATCACCATGTAGGCATACCCTAAGGCCGCGTTCACACAAGCGTGGCGGAATAGGTCTGGACGCGTTCAGAGTTCATTCAGGGAAACTCGCACCATTTGGCAAGCAAGTTCAGTCAGTTTTGTCTGCGATTGCGTTCAGTTATTCAGTTTTTTCCGCGCGGGGCAAAAAACGGAAGGTTTACAAACAACATCTCCTAGCAACCATCAGTGAAAAACGCATTGCATCCGGATTTGCTTGCGGATGCAATGCGTTTTTCACTGAAGCCCCATTCGCTTCTATAGGGCCAGGGCTGTGTGAAAAACGCAGAATATAGAACATGCTGCGATTTTCACGCAAAAAAAAAAAAGAGATCTGTCTATTGTCAGGTGGGCATGCCTGAAAAACTGTATTTTATGGTGGCTTTTAGATATCCAAAAGAAATATAGTTTTCCTGCACCTTTAGGCCCCTTTCACACAAGCGAGGGTTCAATGCGTGACGTGAACGCATAGCACCCGCACTGAATCCGGACCCATTCATTTCAATGGGTCTGTGTACATGAGTGGGTTTTTTTTACGCATCAGTTCTGCGTTGCGTGAAAAATGCAGCATGTTCTATATTCTGCGTTTTTCACGCAGCCCTGGCCTTCAGTTTTTTGTCACGTGAGGGATAAACAGAACAGCTGAGCGCAATCGCAGACAAAACTTACCGAGCTTGCTTGGTGCGAGTTTCACTGAATGGACCCTGAACGCATCCGGACCTAATCCGTATCGTTCGTGTGAAAGAGGCCTAAGGCCTCATGCACACGGCCGTTGTTCGGGTCCGCGTCCGAGCCGCACATTTCGCGGTTCGGCCGCGGACCTATTCACTTCAACGGGGCCGCAAAAGATGCGGACACCACTCCGTGTGCTGTCCGCATCCGTTGCTCCGTTCCGTGCCCCCGCAAAAAAAATAGAGCATGTCCTATTCTTGTCTGTTATGCGGACAAGAATAAGCATCTCTATAATGGGCCGCGTTCCGTTCCGCAACGCAAAGCAGCTTCCGTGTTTTGCGGATCCGTGATTTGCAGACCGCAAAACACCAACGGTCTTGTGCATGAGGCCTTAGTGGTGGTCTGGGGTATGGAAGTGCACCTATAATTTTATTGTTTCTTAATTTTCATAAATCCCAAATTCTTTATAGCGGTCAGAGATCTGTTTTCTGATACAGAGCTCCAAATCCTCTGCTTTCCTTCAAAGAGCCATGCAGCTAATTAATAACCCTCAGTAAACAGGGGTAGGCTCTGGGGTTTGTAAGCTCAATGATAAAGCACTATGCAAGGAGCTCCCCCTAGTGGCAGCAGGAGGAATGTAAGCAATTAGGCCTCTTTCACACAACCGTATGTATTTACAGTCCGCAAAAAATACGGATGATGTCCGCGTTGCATCAGTTTTTATTTCCAGATCCCTTGTAATAATGCCTATCCTTGTCCGCAAAATGGACAAGAATAGGACATGTTCTAGTTCTAGCTGCTTCAAAATTGTTATTGCATGGGAGATGCAAGTAGTTACTAAAACAGATATGTCAGGAGAAGAGACAAGTCCTTTTGAAATCTGTATGCAGCGAGCTCCCCCTAGTGGTGGCTGCAGGGGCTGTATAAATCTGTATGTAGTGAGCGCCCCCTAGTGGTGGCTGCAGGGGCTGTATAAATCTGTATGTAGTGAGCTCCCCCTAGTGGTGGCTGCAGGAGCTGTATAAATATGTATGTAGTGAGCTCCCCCTAGTGGTGGCTGCAGGAGCTGTATAAATCTGTATGTAGTGAGCTCCTCCTAGTGGTGGCTGCAGGAGCTGTATAAATATGTATGTAGTGAGCTCCCCCTAGTGGTGGCTGCAGGAGCTGTATAATTCTGTATGTAGTGAGCTCCTCCTAGTGGTGACTGCAGGAGCTGTATAAATCTGTATGTAGTGAGCGCCCCCTAGTGGTGGCTGCAGGAGCTGTATAAATCTGTATGTAGTGAGCGCCCCCTAGTGGTGGCTGCAGGTAACTAGAATTGTATTTCATTTATCTCAATGGCTGTGTAAAAAGAAGATGGGGAATTGGAGAGCTGTATAAAAATATGAAACCCCATTCCCCCTAAAGATATCATATAGAACCAATTCCATCACATCCCTGATGGAAGAAGTTCTGGATTTAAAGGGGTTATCCAAGACTATAAAAATATATCCCTTATGCCGATCCCCTCGCAATGAATATACTTACCTGGCTCCCCGCTCCCTGTGCCGCTTCTGGTCCCCGCACTGCCGCTGCAGCTTCTCCCCGTGCGCGAATGAAAATGTCGGGGGGAGCAGCCTCGTCACCCGCGATGCTTCCCCCGACACCGAATGTTTTCATCCGCGCACGGAGAGAAGCTGCAGCGGCCATGCGGGCACCAGGAGTAGCGCGGGGAGCCAGGTAAGTATATTCATTGTGAGGGGTTCGGGCATATGGGGGGCATTTTTATAATCTTGGATAACCCCTTTAAAATTTCACATGAATGAATAAAACTTGCACAACACATAAGTATTTGCCCCCATGCAGAAGCAGACATAATAAAGGACGGCCCGATCCTTGATTTCTATATAAACAGGTTGGGTGTCGGCCAGCGGTGGCTGTGATGAGCAGATAACTGCGGCGGCCATGTGATGCTGGTAACAATGGTTATTATGATGCCAGACATTTCCTCTGCGCCGGACTGTGAGATACGAGGCTGCAGATGGATTCATGTTCTGGTCCTCGGCTTCTATAGACCACGAGCAGCAACATAATGTAGTAATAAAGGAGGAACAATCATAAGATGTAACAAATGACTCCACTGCCGGTCCAAACCTGATCACAGCGCCATCACCAGGATATACTCACACCTACAGTGTGGTCACTGCAGGTCCCACATTGTAGCTAATTAAGGTTTTATATGGGATTAAAAATAACGTAACCAGAGGACGACAGCCATGGCTTTATATTAATGCCGTCATATCATATATGTGTCCATATATCTGCTGTACAGACCAGAGGGTGAATGCATATACCGTGACCAGAATATAATACACAAGTCCATGATGTAGATAGAAAAATATGATATAGATAGATATGAGATAGAAAGATAGATAGATATGAGATATTCGATAGATAGATAGATAGATAGATAGATATGAGATAGATAGATAGATAGATAGATAGATAGATAGATAGATAGATATTAGATAGATAGATAGATAGATATTAGATAGATAAATAGATAGATAGATAGATAGATAGATAGATAGAGAGATATTAGATAGATAGATAGATAGATATGAGATAGATAGATAGATAGATAGATAGATATTAGATAGATAGATATTAGATAGATAGATAGATAGATAGATATGAGATAGATAGATAGATAGATAGATAGATAGATATGAGATAGATAGATATGAGATAGATAGATAGATAGATAGATAGATATTAGATAGATAGATAGATAGATATTAGATAGATAGATATTAGATAGATAGATAGATAGATAGATATGTGATAGATAGATAGATAGATAGATAGATAGATAGATATTAGATAGATAGATATGTGATAGATAGATAGATAGATAGATAGATAGATAGATAGATAGATAGATAGATAGATAGATATTAGATAGATAGATAGATAGATAGGCGTAGCTAAAGGCTAATGGGCCCAAGTGCAAAAGATCAGCTTGGGCCCTCCTTCCCTCAGTGCATTGTGGCCAGGGGCAGGGGTGCTGCTAGCCTTTTTGCTGCCTGTGGCAAAAATTGCAAAGGTCCCCCCACCCCATGCCAAATTCTTTAACCTACCCCCTTCTCTCCTGCCCTACTGTTAAAGACATACTTGGAAAACATTACATACCGGGTAATACAGCGCCCATACCTCTTACATCCAGTGACGTCTCCTCTGATGTAGACCTTCTCTTTCCTCATCTTCTCCATTCAGACCAGACTGCCATGATGACTTCTTTCAGCCATCTCTCTTCTCTGCAGAGTTTGACACATAGACGTCTTAGTTTCCTATATTTCCATCATCTTCCCACCTTCTGAACACCCCATCCTGCCACCCCCAATACAGTGCCCTCTGTGCTCCCCAATACTATACCCCCTGAAACTACTAGTACCGCACAGATAGTGCCCCCTCCAATAATTATTGGCACAAACTGCCCAAAAATATATCTGCACCCAGGAAATAGCGTCCCAAACACGAATAGTGCTGTAATTGTAACACCCCAGAGTGGCGTTACCACTCCTGCCCCGGCTTCTATGTGTGTCTGCTAACATTAATGTCATCTATACATTCTGTTTCAGGTTCACCACACTTGTGCATTTCTAATGTTTATGTGTAATGTGCCTGGTTCACCAGCAGGTGGCAGCAAACATGGCAGAGCTGCAGTTAGATAGAATGGAACCTTCCATTCCATTCTATCCCCCCCTCTGTGGGGAGTGGGTGAGTCCCACTTCCTGCAGGAGGGGTGGGGACCAGTGAGAGTCTAGTCTAGCTTACCCCCTGCTAAGGGAAGGGTGTGCAGGGGCACGTCTCTGCTGTACATGCCCACTCCAGCCAGAGCACCTTAAGCTCTGCTGGCCATGGACGCCAAAGCTTAAAGCCTCAGGAGTCAAGAGGAAAGTTCCCCGGCCTAAACTAGAGACAGACCATACAAAGAGAAGTACAGCATACAGCAGAAACAAAGTCATACAGTCAGCCTGTCAGTAC
>CM065595.1:150462459-150469959 GCA_033119425.1 Bufotes viridis | reverse complement strand
GAGTTTGAATCCAGGCACAAACATTTAAAAAATAGAGGCTAAATAAAACTTAAGACACAGGGTGTCCCCAACAGTAAGAAGTTTGATTTTATTGGGAAAAAAATGGAGCAAAACGTAAAATATGATCAAATAACACCCGTGTTATGCCACGCCAACCTTTTTAACTTGTGTAAGCTCAGCCGGTATTGTTTGTTGGGAAAGGTGTACAGCCTAACAGCACCCCCGCTCAGGACCTCTATAGGCCCGCTCTCTGCAGGAAGCCCCGCCCCAGTCAGTGTTCAAATGTCAGGATGCCAGCGTCAGGGCGCTCTGTGAGGAGCGCGAACCTGATGCCGCCTCCGCCTTCTTACCACACTGCTGCGCTAGGGTGGAAGCTAGAATGGATTTGTTAGAAGGAGGTTTGTGACGCGGAACGGAACAACGGATGCGGACAGGTACACGTCATGCTGTCCACATCTTTTGCAGCCCCATTAAAATGAATGGGTCCACATCCGAACTGCAAAAAATGTGGATCGGATGTGGACCAAAAAAATATTTGTGTGCATATAGTCCTAATACCTTATGTCGGTGCAGTCTCCATTCCTAGTTTTGGTTCACAATCACTGACAGAAATCACTGACCAAAACACTGAGGTGTGAATAAGGTATTACCCTGTCCCATTAGTGCTGCCAGGGTAAGACTGTGCAGGAACACCCCCCCAACTGGTAACGCCCTGCTGGCAATTCTTTCACAAACTTTTGTTAGGAATAATAGAGGCACGGCACAACAGAGCCATAAGAATTGATGCTCCAGGATTGTTGTTACACAGGGGATGCAAGTAGTTACTAACTAGACAGGTCAAGAGAGGGGACGGCCCCTCGTATTATTTCTCACACATTTACACCAAACTGCGAATTTCTAGACCACAGTAAAGAAAAAGGATCTGTCCTCGGAGCAGAGGCCGAAAATGGCTGATATCAGAGAGCAATAGATTGTATGGAGGTGATTTACAGTCAGCGTCCTCCGAGTTTATGGCAGAGAACAATAGATGTAGCCGCTGCATAAATGCCCCTTATAATGTGTGCCAGGACAAAAAAAATCCCGCTTATAATGTGTGTCAGTACCAAAAAAAAGTCCCGCTTATAATGTGTGCCCCCAGTAGAAGCAATGTGCGCAGTGTTCCCCCCGTTACAATAATGGCCCCCATAGTGGCCCAACGGCATGGTCTTAAAGAAAAATGGTCCATGTAGGTAGTTTCCTTTCCTACTCATCCGCTCCACGCTCAATTCCATAGACAAACATTTAACCATTTAACCTGTAAAATTTTGCAGAAGTTGCAAGGTGGGATTCAAACCGCGACCCCAGCACGGTGAGTGCGCTATCCACTATGACCTTCTAGCCAACCAACCTCTAGGAAAGAAAAAGCAGCAAAAAATGGGGAGGGGAGATTGACCTCGTCCACACTGACCTCGTCACAAGGCGACCGCCAGCTAACATCATGTGCGTTACCAGACCTCGTCAACCCTGGAGTTAGCCGATGATCATTCAGCCCCTAGGTTGACATAGGTTGATGGGACCTTAGGGGTTGTCACAATCTGGCTACCCAAGGGCGTCACCTGACCCAGTCAACTCTAGGCCAACCCTCCATTGTCCTGTTGATCATCCAACCCCTGGAGGTTGTCACAATCTGGCCAGCCACGAGGGCGTCACAGTTAGCTAGTGGCCCCTTGTAATCTCGCCCTCCCACCTAGCCTAGTAAACGGGTTCTGTATTTATGTGGCGCTTGTGGCAGAGACTTTAACCTCAGGGAGAGGTGTGAATTCTACAAGAGAAAGCGCCAATAAACTGAGCGGGACGAGCTGACAACCCTACTGTTGTCGAAATTCAAACTAGGAGCGATATTTAGGAGAACTTGGGTGATGGTTGTGCTCTTTTGCCATCAGCTTATTTGCATAACATCCAGCTCATTTGCATATGTTCCACAGCAAGCACTCTGATTGGCTGACACTGTAGCCTATAGGTTAGTGCAGCACCTCCCATGTGGAGCTTTGTTATGGTCGTCTCCATGCAGCCATAGACTCCTCTCCTTCTTCTTCACCTTAGATTTTCTCTTGTTAACTATTAAAGGGTCATTTTGTTGCATAACAAATTAACTATCTTTATCTGACAATTATATGAAATTATAAAAATCTATGAATGGTTGTCAGGGAATATTTTTGTAAATTATATATGTACATATAAAAACAGCAAAAACACACACCAGCGACACCCATGTTATGAAGATGAAGCAGGTATCCCTAAGGATTGTCAGTATGTACACACTAATAGTCTCTATTTTTTTTAATGGGATTTGAACTCACAACCACCTGCACTAAAGGCAAGAACCTTAACCACTACGCTATACAGCTTAATGCTAAATTGCTGCAGAGAATTCTCATAGTAGTTTTCCATGTATTAGGTATTTATCAGTTCTTGCCTTTAATGTAGATGGTTGTGAGTTTGAATCCAGGCACAAACATTTAAAAAATAGAGGCTAAATAAAACTTAAGACACAGGGTGTCCCCAACAGTAAGAAGTTTGATTTTATTGGGAAAAAAATGGAGCAAAACGTAAAATATGATCAAATAACACCCGTGTTATGCCACGCCAACCTTTTTAACTTGTGTAAGCTCAGCCGGTATTGTTTGTTGGGAAAGGTGTACAGCCTAACAGCACCCCCGCTCAGGACCTCTATAGGCCCGCTCTCTGCAGGAAGCCCCGCCCCAGTCAGTGTTCAAATGTCAGGATGCCAGCGTCAGGGCGCTCTGTGAGGAGCGCGAACCTGATGCCGCCTCCGCCTTCTTACCACACTGCTGCGCTAGGGTGGAAGCTAGAATGGATTTGTTAGAAGGAGGTTTGTGACGCGGAACGGAAGAACGGATGCGGACAGGTACACGTCATGCTGTCCACATCTTTTGCAGCCCCATTAAAATGAATGGGTCCACATCCGAACTGCAAAAAATGTGGATCGGATGTGGACCAAAAAAATATTTGTGTGCATATAGTCCTAATACCTTATGTCGGTGCAGTCTCCATTCCTAGTTTTGGTTCACAATCACTGACAGAAATCACTGACCAAAACACTGAGGTGTGAATAAGGTATTACCCTGTCCCATTAGTGCTGCCAGGGTAAGACTGTGCAGGAACACCCCCCCAACTGGTAACGCCCTGCTGGCAATTCTTTCACAAACTTTTGTTAGGAATAATAGAGGCACGGCACAACATAGAGCCATAAGAATTGATGCTCCAGGATTGTTGTTACACGGGGGATGCAAGTAGTTACTAACCAGACAGGTCAGGAGAGGGGACGGCCCCTCGTATTATTTCTCACACATTTACACCAAACTGCGAATTTCTAGACCACAGTAAAGAAAAAGGATCTGTCCTCGGAGCAGAGGCCGAAAATGGCTGATATCAGAGAGCAATAGATTGTATGGAGGTGATTTACAGTCAGCGTCATCCGAGTTTATGGCAGAGAACAATAGATGTAGCCGCTGCATAAATGCCCCTTATAATGTGTGCCAGGACAAAAAAAATCCCGCTTATAATGTGTGTCAGTACCAAAAAAAAGTCCCGCTTATAATGTGTGCCCCCAGTAGAAGCAATGTGCGCAGTGTTCCCCCCTGTTACAATAATGGCCCCCATAGTGGCCCAACGGCATGGTCTTAAAGAAAAATGGTCCATGTAGGTAGTTTCCCTTTCCTACTCATCCGCTCCACGCTCAATTCCATAGACAACCATTTAACCTTTTAACCGGTAAAATTTTGCAGAAGTTGCAAGGTTGCATTCAAACCGCGACCCCAGCACGGTGAGTGCGCTATCCACTATGACCTTCTAGCCAGCCAACCTCTAGGAAAGAAAAAGCAGCAAAAAATGGGGAGGGGAGATTGACCTCGTCCACACTGACCTCGTCACAAGGCGACCGCCAGCTAACATCATGTGCGTTACCAGACCTCGTCAACCCTGGAGTTAGCCGATGATCATTCAGCCCCTAGGTTGACATAGGTTGATGGGACCTTAGGGGTTGTCACAATCTGGCTACCCAAGGGCGTCACATGCGCGTTACCTGACCCAGTCAACTCTAGGCCAACCCTCCATTGTCCTGTTGATCATCCAACCCCTGGAGGTTGTCACAATCAGGCCAGCCACGAGGGCGTCACAGTTAGCTAGTGGCCCCTTGTAATCTCGCCCTCCCACCTAGCCTAGTAAACGGGTTCTGTATTTATGTGGCGCTTGTGGCAGAGACTTTAACCTCAGGGAGAGGTGTGAATTCTACAAGAGAAAGCGCCAATAAACTGAGCGGGACGAGCTGACAACCCTACTGTTGTCGAAATTCAAACTAGGAGCGATATTTAGGAGAACTTGGGTGATGGTTGTGCTCTTTTGCCATCAGCTTATTTGCATAACATCCAGCTCATTTGCATATGTTCCACAGCAAGCACTCTGATTGGCTGACACTGTAGCCTATAGGTTAGTGCAGCACCTCCCATGTGGAGCTTTGTTATGGTCGTCTCCATGCAGCCATAGACTCCTCTCCTTCTTCTTCACCTTAGATTTTCTCTTGTTAACTATTAAAGGGTCATTTTGTTGCATAACAAATTAACTATCTTTATCTGACAATTATATGAAATTATAAAAATCTATGAATGGTTGTCAGGGAATATTTTTTAAATTATAAATGTACATATAAAAACACACACACCAGCGACACCCATGTTATGAAGATGAAGCAGGTATCCCTAAGGATTGTCAGTATGTACACACTAATAGTCTCTATTTTTTTAATGGGATTTGAACTCACAACCATCTGCACTAAAGGCAAGAACCTTAACCACTACGCTATACAGCTTAATGCTAAATTGCTGCAGAGAATTCTCATAGTAGTTTTCCATGTATTAGGTATTTATCAGTTCTTGCCTTTAATGTAGATGGTTGTGAGTTTGAATCCAGGCACAAACATTTAAAAAATAGAGGCTAAATAAAACTTAAGACACAGGGTGTCCCCAACAGTAAGAAGTTTGATTTTATTGGGAAAAAAATGGAGCAAAACGTAAAATATGATCAAATAATACCCGTGTTATGCCACGCCAACCTTTTTAACTTGTGTAAGCTCAGCCGGTATTGTTTGTTGGGAAAGGTGTACAGCCTAACAGCACCCCCGCTCAGGACCTCTATAGGCCCGCTCTCTGCAGGAAGCCCCGCCCCAGTCAGTGTTCAAATGTCAGGATGCCAGCGTCAGGGCGCTCTGTGAGGAGCGCGAACCTGATGCCGCCTCCGCCTTCTTACCACTCTGCTGCGCTAGGGTGGAAGCTAGAATGGATTTGTTAGAAGGAGGTTTGTGACACGGAACGGAACAACGGATGCGGACAGGTACACGTCATGCTGTCCACATCTTTTGCAGCCCCATTAAAATGAATGGGTCCACATCCGAACTGCAAAAAATGTGGATCGGATGTGGACCAAAAAAATATTTGTGTGCATATAGTCCTAATACCTTATGTCGGTGCAGTCTCCATTCCTAGTTTTGGTTCACAATCACTGACAGAAATCACTGACCAAAACACTGAGGTGTGAATAAGGTATTACCCTGTCCCATTAGTGCTGCCAGGGTAAGACTGTGCAGGAACACCCCCCCAACTGGTAACGCCCTGCTGGCAATTCTTTCACAAACTTTTGTTAGGAATAATAGAGGCACGGCACAACATAGAGCCATAAGAATTGATGCTCCAGGATTGTTGTTACACGGGGGATGCAAGTAGTTACTAACCAGACAGGTCAGGAGAGGGGACGGCCCCTCTTATTATTTCTCACACATTTACACCAAACTGCGAATTTCTAGACCACAGTAAAGAAAAAGGATCTGTCCTCGGAGCAGAGGCCGAAAATGGCTGATATCAGAGAGCAATAGATTGTATGGAGGTGATTTACAGTCAGCGTCATCCGAGTTTATGGCAGAGAACAATAGATGTAGCCGCTGCATAAATGCCCCTTATAATGTGTGCCAGGACAAAAAAAAGTCCCGCCTATAATGTGTGCCCCCAGTAGAAGCAATGTGCGCATAGTGTTCCCCCCTGTTACAATAATGGCCCCCATAGTGGCCCAACGGCATGGTCTTAAAGAAAAATGGTCCATGTAGGTATTTTCACTTTCCTGCTCATCCGCTTCCACGCTCAATCTCCATAGACAAACCATTTAACCTGTAAAAAATTTTGCAGAGAGTTGCAAGGTGGGATTCCAAACACGACTCCCAGCACTGGTGAGCGCTTTTGCTTATCCACTATGACCTTCTAGGGGAAAAAAAGCAGCAAAAAATGGGGAGGGGAGATTGACCTCGCCCACACTGACCTCGTCGCGGCGACCGCCAGCTAACATCATGTGCGTTACCAGACCTCGTCAACCCTGGAGTTAGCCGATGATCATTCAGCCCTAGGTTGACATAGGTTGATGGGACCTTAGGGGTTGTCACAACCTGGCTGCCCAAGGGCGTCACATGCGCGTTACCTGACCCAGTCAACTCTAGGCCAACCCTCCATTGTCCTGTTGATCATCCAACCCCTGGAGGTTGTCACAATCTGGCCAGCCACGAGGGCGTCACAGTTAGCTAGTGGCCCCTTGTAATCTCGCCCTCCCACCTAGCCTAGTAAACGGGTTCTGTATTTATGTGGCGCTTGTGGCAGAGACTTTAACCTCAGGGAGAGGTGTGAATTCTACAAGAGAAAGCGCCAATAAACTGAGCGGACGAGCTGACAACCCTACTGTTGTCGAAATTCAAACTAGGAGCGATATTTAGGAGAACTTGGGTGATGGTTGTGCTCTTTTGCCATCAGCTTATTTGCATAACATCCAGCTCATTTGCATATGTTCCACAGCAAGCACTCTGATTGGCTGACACTGTAGCCTATAGGTTAGTGCAGCACCTCCCATGTGGAGCTTTGTTATGGTCGTCTCCATGCAGCCATAGACTCCTCTCCTTCTTCTTCACCTTAGATTTTCTCTTGTTAACTATTAAAGGGTCATTTTGTTGCATAACAAATTAACTATCTTTATCTGACAATTATATGAAATTATAAAAATCTATGAATGGTTGTCAGGGAATATTTTTTAAATTATATGTACATATAAAAACACACACCAGCGACACCCATGTTATGAAGATGGTATCCCTAAGGATTTGTCAGTATGTACACACTAATAGTCTCTATTTTTTTTAATGGGATTTGAACTCACAACCATCTGCACTAAAGGCAAGACCCTTAACCACTACGCTATACAGCTTAATGCTATGTTTGAATTGCTTAGTTTGAATTGCTGCAGAGAATTCTCATAGTAGTTTTCCATGTATTAGGTATTTATCAGTTCTTGCCTTTAATGTAGATGGTTGTGAGTTTGAATCCAGGCACAAACATTTAAAAAATAGAGGCTAAATAAAACTTAAGACACAGGGTGTCCCCAACAGTAAGAAGTTTGATTTATTGGGAAAAA
>CM065595.1:150365237-150462448 GCA_033119425.1 Bufotes viridis | reverse complement strand
GATACACTGCTGTATACATGTATTTATAGTATCTGATACACTGCTGTATACATGTATATATATAGTGTCTGATACACTGCTGTACGTATACATATATATAGTGTCTGATACACTGCTGTATACATATATATAGTGTCTGATATCGTGCTGTATACATGTATATATAGTGTCTGATACACTGCTGTATACATGTATATATAGTGTCTGATACTGTGCTGTATACATGTATATATAGTGTCTGATACACTGCTGTATACATGTATATATAGTGTCTGATACAGTGCTGTATACATGTATATATAATGTGTGATAGACTGCTGTATACGTGTATATATAGTGTCTGATACCATGCTATATACATATTGTGGGGAATTGCTCTGGTAGACAGGCTTGCGGACGCAGTATAGAGGCAAGGTACACAGTTCTCTGGGTAAAGCAGAAGTGTTTTATTCACACTCGGCAAAACAGAAACAGTCTTTAGTGCTTGTTCACACAAGGCAAAACAGAAACAGTCTTTAGTGCTTGTTCACACAAGGCAAAACACCCGGCAAAAACATAAGTCCCACAGCAAGGTCACCTGAGTGGTCGGTGTTAGTTCACACCGGGCAGTTAGGTCGGCCACGCAAAGTTTCCACCAGCGGCTTCCAGGTAGACTGCACGCCTGTTTGCAGACTCTTGCTCTCAGCCCTGAGAGCTCCACAGCCACACCAGCAGCTTCCAGGATAATCACCTCCCACCTGCTGAGGTGGCTGCCTTTAAAGGCCCGGAAAAGTCCGGCCTGGACCGTGGGGAATAGTCTCCCACCCAGCACTTGACTATTCCCAACAAGAGCCGGCCCGGATCGGCTTTGTAGCCATACTAAATATCACGTGTCAAGCAGCACTAGCTGCTGCTGACACAAAAATCTGGCTCTTATCTCACCGAGGCCAGGAACCTCGGTGACACGTACCTTCCGTCGATGACGGAACCTTGCGCCTCTTACATACCTCCCTTTGTTCAACCCTGAGGGGGTGAACACACATGAGACAGTGGACGCGGGACAGGGCATCCGCGTACCCTGCAAGCGGCCTGCCCGGTGTTCTACTGAGAACTTGAAGTTCTGTAAGGACAGGAACCACCTGGTGACCCGAGCATTCCTCTCCTTGGCCTGGCTCATCCACTTGAGAGGGGAATGGTCGGTCACCAGACGGAACTTCCTCCCTAACAAGTAATAGCGAGAGACTCGAGTGCCCACTTGATAGCCAGGCACTCCCTCTCCACTATACTATACCTGGTCTCGGCTGGGTTGAGCTTACGGCTCAGGAAGACAACGGGATGTTCTTCGCCGTTGACTTCCTGAGACAGTACAGCGCCGAGGCCTACCTCCGAGGCATCCGTCTGTACTATGAACTCCCTGTTGAAGTCGGGTGTCACCAAAACCGGGGACCCACACAGGGCCGACTTCAATGCAGAGAAAGCCTCTTCTGCCTTCTCACTCCAGTGAACCTTTCCGGACTTCCGTCCCTTCAACAGGTCTGTCAATGGTGCTGCTATCGTGGCAAAGTGGGGCACAAACCTCATGTAGTACCCTACAATCCCCAGGAACGATTTTACCTGCCTGGTGGTGACCGGTCGGGGCCAATTACGTATTGCCTCTATCTTATTTACCTGAGGTTTGATGACTCCCCGCCCAATGACATACCCCAGATACTTGGTCTCTTCTAACCCAATGGCACACTTTTTGGATTAGCGGTTAGTCCAGCTTTTCTAAGGGCATCCACTACCGCCTGTACTTTGGGCAAATGGCTTTCCCAGTCGGTGCTGTGGATGACTACATCATCTAAGTAGGCCGAGGCGCACCGACGATGAGGTCGCAGCACAATGTCCATTAACCTTGGAAAGTGGCAGGGGCGCCATGCAGGCCAAAGGGTAATACCTTGTAATGATACAGGCCCTGCGGGTAACAAAAGCAGTTTTTTCCTTGGCCGACTCCGTTATGGGTACCTGCCAGTACCCTTTAGTGAGGTCTAGCACAGAAAAATAACGGGCTTGCCCTAAATTCTCAACAAGCTCGTCTACCCGGGGCATGGGATACGCATCAAACTTGGACACTTCATTTAACTTATGAAAATCGTTGCAGAACCGCAACGTCCCATCTGGCTTGGGTATTAGGACTATGGGACTTGCCCATTCACTTTTCGACTCCTCAATGACATCAAGCTTCAACATTAATTGCACTTCCTCCGCGATGGCCCGCCGCCGAGCCTCGGGTACCCGGTATGGTTTTAACCGGATCTTGGCCTGAGGCCCGTGACGATATCATGTTGATGAGGGAAGTGCGGCCAGGAGGTCCGAGAACACATCCGTGTTCCGACTGATGAACTCCCTTACCTCCTGAACTTGTTTGGAAGACAGGCTGTCTGCAATTTTTACCGTGGTTACTGCGCCACAGGCCTCAAACTGTGGGGCTGGACCCTTTTCACCTAGAAGCCCTGGACGGGGGCTGTTGTCGGATCGAGTCCCTATCTTTCCACGGCTTTAGTAAATTCACATGGTACACCTGCTCCGGCTTGCGCCGCCCTGGCTGGTGTACTTTGTAATTTACTTCCCTACCTTCTCGATCACCTCATAGGGCCCCTGCCACCTAGCTAGGAACTTGCTGTCAAGGGTAGGTACCAGAACCAAAACCCGATCTCCCGGATTGAAATCCCGCACCCGAGCCTGACGATTATACACCCTACTCTGAGCTTGTTGCGCTGCCTCCATATGCTCCCGGACCAGCGGCAACACCCTTTCCATCCGTTCCTGCATCTGGGTGACATACTCAATGACACTTTTGTGGGGACGGGTTGTTGTTCCCACGCTTCCTTGGCAATGTCTAACAGGCCCCGAGGGTGTCTGCTATAAAGCAGTTCGAAGGGCGAGAACCCAGTAGAGGCCTGGGGCACCTCTCGCACTGCGAACATGAGATAGGGCAGAAGCAGGTCCCAGTCCTTCCCATCTCTAGACACCACCCTTTTAACATATTTTTTAACGTTTGGTTAAACTCTTTCGACGAGACCATCCGCTTATGGATGGTAAACGGACGTCCGCAACTGTTTTATACGCAGCAATTTACACAGTTCCCTCATAACCTTGGACATAAAAGGGGTCCCTTGGTCTGTCAGAACCTCCTTAGGCAGGCCCACCCGGGAAAACATTTCCATTAACTCCTTAGCTATGAGCTTAGCTGATGTATGTCGCAGGGGCACCGCCTCCGGATACCGAGTGGCGAATCGAGAACGACTCAGAATGTGTTGGTGGCCCCTAGCGGACTTCTGGTATGGGCCCTATTAGATCCATAGCGATTCGCTTCAAACGGTACCTCTATGATTGGTAGAGGTACCAGAGGACTACGGAAATGTGGCTGGGGGCTATTTACCTGACAGGTTGGACAGGACTTACAATAATTTTCTACCTCTTTGAAAACACTGGGCCAATAAAACCGCTGCAGTATGCGGTCCTGGGTTTTCTGCCATCCCAGGTGTCCCCAAGAACATGTTGGTGGGCAAGCTCCATAACGAGCTTACGGTACGCCGTGGGCACCACCAACTGTTCAATATTCTCACCCCGGATTTGGTTCACCCGATACAACATTTCCTGGTGAACAACAAAACGGGGAAGCATTAACTCCGCCCCAGGTTTTTGGGGTTTACCATCAATTACCACAACGTTCTCCCAGGCCCTGGCTAGGGTTTGGTCCCGGTGTTGTGCGGTCCCAAAATTTTCTCCGGAGACGTTGAGGTCTGCCACTCCGGTCCCGGTGGCAAGCCCTCCACGCCTCCCACCATTACACTTAGTGGGGTTGTCTCCCTCTATCACGGAAGTAGTGGTCACCCCTACTGCTGGTGTCTCTGCTTCGGGGTCCTCAGGTTCGGGACCCGGACATTTTTCTTCCCCACAAGTAGGCAACCCGTTCCTCCACAAAGACCAGAACAGGGGAAAGTCCCTCCCCAATATTGCGGCATAAGGGAGCCGCCTCCCCACTCCCACGACATGTGGCACCTCTTTCCCACCCACCGTCAGGGTAACCTTAGTAGTGGGATACTCCGGCGATCCCCATGTATACAGACAATGGTAAGGGTTCGCCCTTCTGGGAGTTTTTCTGTTACCAACGACTCATGGACCAGAGTTACCAGGCTCCCAGAGTCCAGCAGGGCCTGCACGGAGTGTCCATTAACCATGATGTCACACATCGGAGGGGTGTCCGCGGCCAGCAGGGGGTCAGCTATATACACTGGTTGGGCAAAAAGAGAGGACCGGCGAGCGAACCCGCAGTCCATGGGTTCAGATGCCCTAGGGCAGTTGGCGGCCACATGTCCCCAGTCCTGACAATGCCAACACCTGACCCCGCAGCCTCCCTCCTCCCCAGGGTATTCCTCCCACGGACTGGAGATACACTCCCTCCTTATGAGGTAGGATCCCTTTTCCAGGATCCCGGGTTGGCAACTGGGGCTGACGTGACTTCGGTAGTACAGCAGAGTCCTTCAACAAATCCTGAGTGGCCATATACCTCTCCACCAGGCTAACCAGTTGTTCCAGGTTGCCTGGATCGCCTTGTCCCACCCAGCGCTGTATGGCTCTCGGGAGGGTACGCACAAACCTGTCGACCACGACCCTTTCAACCATCTGAGAAGGGCTCAACAGTTCAGGCTGGAGCCATTTTTTTACTAGGTGAAGTAAGTCATAGGCTTGTGACCGGACGGGTCGGGACTCGGAAAACACCCACTGACACACTCTGTGCGCCGCACATAGGTGTTTACTCCCAACCTGGCCAACACCTCACCTTTTAGCCTCTCATAGTCCTTTGCCTCCTCACAGCTGAGGTCAAAATAGGCCTTTGTGCATCCCCACCAGAAAAGGCGCCACCACCTCAGCCCATTGCTCCAATGGCAGCCTCTCTTGCTCGGGCGGTTCTTTCAAACACCATCAGGAATGCCTCTATATCGTCTTCTGGACCCATTTTCCTGAGGGCAGATCGGACTTTGTCCCTGGCGTTAGACACAGTCGGGGCTGTTGTGGTTGCAACTCCTGGCTGGGACGTTCGCACCGACTCCTGCAAGGCTATCAGCTGCTGCATTAGGAGATTGTTCGTCTGCTGCTGTGCACACATAGCCTCCTCATGTCTTTTTTGTTGTAGCTCATTAGCCTGTTGCTGCTGTAAAAGTAGCCGATTGGTCTCCCTCTGCTGCACGTTAGCCTCCATGAGAGCTTTCACAGCAGCCTCCATGTTGCCAGAAACCACAAAAGTTGCAGGCCTGATATATGACATGCAGTCCAACACAGCAAAAACAAAAACTTTCGGCGTTCACGCCAGCCTCACTGCGCATGCCCGCATCCGACACCAAATGTGGGGAATTGCTCTGGTAGACAGGCTTATGGACGCAGTATAGAGGCAAGGTACACAGTTCTCTGGGTAAAGCAGAAGTGTTTTATTCACACTCGGCAAAACAGAAACAGTCTTTAGTGCTTGTTCACACAAGGCAAAACAGAAACAGTCTTTAGTGCTTGTTCACACAAGGCAAAACACCCGGCAAAAACATAAGTCCCACAGCAAGGTCACCTGAGTGGTCGGTGTTAGTTCACACCGGGCAGTTAGGTCGGCCACGCAAAGTTTCCACCAGCGGCTTCCAGGTAGACTGCACGCCTGTTTGCAGACTCTTGCTCTCAGCCCTGAGAGCTCCACAGCCACACCAGCAGCTTCCAGGATAATCACTTCCCACCTGCTGAGGTGGCTGCCTTTTAAAGGCCCGGAAAAAGTCCGGCCTGGACCGTGGGGAATAGTCTCCCACCCAGCACTTGACTATTCCCAATAAGAGCCGGCCCGGATCGGCTTTGTAGCCATACTAAATATCAATGTGTCAAGCAGCACTAGCTGCTGCTGACACAAAAAATCCGGCTCTTATCTCACCGAGGCCAGGAACCTCGGTGACACGTACCTTCCGTCGATGACGGAACCTTGCGCCCTCTTACAATATATATATAGTGTCTGATATCGTGCTGTATACATGTATATATAGTGTCTGATACACTGCTGTATACGTGTATATATAGTGTCTGATACACTGCTGTATACATGTATATATAGTGTCTGATACACTGCTGTATACATGTATATATAGTGTCTGATACTGTGCTGTATACATGTGTATATATAGTGTCTGATACCATGCTGTATACATATATATAGTGTCTGATACAGTGCTGTATACATGTATATATAGTGTCTGATACACTGCTGTATACATGTATATATATATAGTGTCTGATATCGTGCTGTATACATGTATATATAGTGTCTGATACACTGCTGTATACATGTATATATAGTGTCTGATACTGTGCTGTATACATGTATATATAGTGTCTGATACTGTGCTCTATACGTGTATATATAGTGTCTGATACACTGCTGTATACATGTATATATAGTGTCTGATACACTGCTGTATACATGTATATATAGTGTCTGATACACTGCTGTATACATGTATATATAGTGTCTGATACACTGCTGTATACATGTATATATAGTGTCTGATACTGTGCTGTATACATGTGTATATATAGTGTCTGATACCATGCTGTATACATATATATAGTGTCTGATACAGTGCTGTATACATGTATATATAGTGTCTGATACACTGCTGTACACATGTACATATAGTGTCTGATACACTGCTGTATACATGTATATATAGTGTCTGATACACTGCTGTATACATGTATATATAGTGTCTGATACTGTGCTGTATACATGTGTATATATAGTGTCTGATACCATGCTGTATACATATATATATATAGTGTCAGACACTTATATACATGTATATATAGTGTCTGATACACTGCTGTATACATGTATATATATATAGTGTCTGATACACTGCTGTATACATATATATATATATAGTGTCTGATACTGTGCTGTATACATGTATATATAGTGTCTGATACTGTGCTGTATACATGTATATATAGTGTCTGATACAGTGCTGTATACATGTATATATAGTGTCTGATACACTGCTGTATACATATATATAGTGTCTGATACCATGCTGTATACATGTATATATAGTGTCTGATACTGTGCTGTATACATGTATATATAGTGTCTGATACACTGTTGTATACATGTATATATAGTGTCTGATACTGTGCTGTATACATGTATATATAGTGTCTGATACACTGCTGTATACATGTATATATATAGTGTCTGATACACTGCTGTATACATGTATATATAGTGTCTGATACCGTGCTGTATACATGTATATATATAGTGTCTGATACTGTGCTGTATACATGTATATATAGTGTCTGATACCGTGCTGTATACATGTATATATAGTGTCTGATACCGTGCTGTATACATGTATATATAGTGTCTGATACTGTGCTGTATACATGTATATATAGTGTCTGATACTGTGCTGTATACATGTATATATAGTGTCTGATACTGTGCTGTATACATGTATATATAGTGTCTGATACTGTGCTGTATACATGTATATATAGTGTCTGATACCTGCTGTATACATGTATATATAGTGTCTGATACCGTGCTGTATACGTGTATATATAGTGTCTGATACACTGCTGTATACATGTATATATAGTGTCTGATACACTGCTGTATACATGTATATATAGTGTCTGATACACTGCTGTATACATGTATATATAGTGTCTGATACCGTGCTGTATACATGTATATATATAGTGTCTGATACTGTGCTGTATACATGTATATATAGTGTCTGATACACTGCTGTATACATGTATATATAGTGTCTGATACTGTGCTGTATACGTGTATATATAGTGTCTGATACACGTGCTGTATACATGTATATATAGTGTCTGATACCGTGCTGTATACGTGTATATATAGTGTCTGATACACTGCTGTATACATGTATATATAGTGTCTGATACACTGCTGTATACATGTATATATAGTGTCTGATACCGTGCTGTATACATGTATATATAGTGTCTGATACAGTGCTGTATACATGTATATATAGTGTCTGATACAGTGCTGTATACATGTATATATAGTGTCTGATACAGTGCTGTATACCTATATATATAGTGTCTGATACACTGCTGTATACTGTATATAATGTGTGATACACTACTGTCTATCTTATAATGTTTTTACAGTGTCTTTTACTATGATGTCTACATGACACGTGCGTGTATGTGATGTGTACAGTGGGCAGGTGGATCACATGATCCTTCCATCAGTAGAGGGCAGATTATGGTTTTGCATGGGATGATTATTTATTTACTGTGTTGTGTATGTAAAGTATGAGGTTTCCACAGGATGTTTGTATGTAGTGTGAGGTATAATATGTGTCTGTTTCTATCTATCTATCTATCTATCTATCTAATAAAGTGAGGCCTATCTATCTATCTATCTATCTATCTATCTATCTATCTAATAAAGTGAGGCCTATCTATCTATCTATCTAATAAAGGGAGGCCTTTCTATATATCTATCTATTTACAGTGATAAATTCCAGGGCAGCACAATCCGTAGCCAAAGAAAGGAGTGCCATCAGTTTAGACGTAACCCACCGTCAAAGCATAAAGAAAAAGAAAAAAACTGTGGCACTTCCATCTGGTGAAAAAATGTATCTATCTATCTCTTCTGTATCTATCTCATATCTATCTATCTATCTCATATCTATCTATCTATCTATCTCATATCTATCTATCTATCTATCTATCTATCTATCTATCTATCTCCTATCTATCTATCTATCTATCTATCTATCTAGCTATCTATCTCCTATCTATCTATCTATCTATCTATCTATCTATCTATCTAGTGCAGTGTCTAATTAAACTGGCACTGTTTGTCACCAAGGAAGATTGCGGATGAAAAGCTAGAAAAGAAACTAGAATTTATCTCATATCTATCTATCTATCTATCTATCTATCTATCTATCTATCTATCTATCTATTTATCTATCTAATATCAATCAATCAATAAAGCTTTATTGGCAGGTCTAAAATTATACAGTAGTATTGCCAAAGCATGTGGGAAATAGGGGGTTGAGAATTGTAGACACACCCGGGGTCAGGGTATCGGAGTCCATGGCATATCAGGCTCCTCTCAGTCTGTGGCAGGCACTGATGTATTGTGCTGCTATGTCCACAGTCTTCTCTTCATCTCCCAGCAGGATGGGCAGTTTCTCTTCCTCCTCCATGGAGCTGAAGTGTGGGAGTAGGTTCAGAGAGTCTCCTAAAGTGGATGTCCCTCACTTTGGACAGTATATCAGGAAGTGGGCCTCATCCTCCACCGCCTTCAGGTGGCACTGCGGGCACAGTCTGCTTTCTCTGGGCATGTAGCTCTGCCGATGCCGTCCGGATTCGACGGCCAGGCTGTGGGCGCTCAGTCTGTAGCGGCTCAGGATTTTCCGGTCTCTGGGGTTTCCTAGTTTCTCCAGATATGGGGCCAGTGTTCCTGATCCCGGCTTTTTTGAGGTGGTGTGGGGTGATTTTCTGGTCGGGCTGGGTTTCAGTAAGTTGATTTTGGGGCTTTGCCTTGCCTGGGATCCCTTGGTGTAGCAAGGCTTTATGGTGATGGGAGCCTTCACTACTACCATGTAGATGGCCCCAGAATGATAGCGCCCTCTTCTGGATTGTAAAGTGTAGAGGGAATCTGCCAAGCTCTCCTCGACAGGCACTGTTAGAGGTGCTCCGAAGGACCTGGAGGAGATGCTTACATCTGTTGGGCTGGAATCCCATCTTGACCAGTCGGGGTACTGTGAGAGGGTCCCAGACTTCACTGCCATACAGGAGGATTGGTGCAATGATGGAGTCAAAGATTTTAAGCCAGACCCTCACGGGTGCCTTGAGGTTGTACAATTGTCTTCTGATGTTGTAGAAGGTCTTGCATGCTTTGTCTTTTAACTCCCCAATGGCTGATTTGAAGCTCCCAGTTTGGTCAATTATCAGGCCCAGGTAGGTGTGCCGGTTGGTGGCTATAGGAGGGCAGTTGTGTAGCGTGAAGGTCGGGGGCCTGGCTGACTTAATTTTCTTCTCTGGAACACCTCAGTGTTGGTCTTTTTTTTAATGATGGGAAGGGCCCACGTGGTGCTGAATTTCTCCAGAATGACTAGCTGGTCTTGGAGACCTTTCTCAGTTGGTGAAAGTAGAAGATCATCCGCATACAGGAGAAATTTCACCTCAGTGTCTTGGAGAATGAGACCTGGTGTTGAGGAGGACCCCAGAGCCGCTGACTCAGATGGACTGAGGCTGCAGCCCTGTCTGACTCCTCGGCTCTGCCGGAGGTAAGCCATTCTTTTCCCATTTACCTTCACGCTGCATCGGTTCTCAGTGTAGGAGCCTTTATGACGTCATATGTCTTTCCTCCTATTCCACTCTCCAATAGCTTCAGCAGCAATCCTGGGTGCCACGCAGAGTCAAAGGCCTTTTTGAAGTCCACGAAACAAGCGTATATCTTTCCCTGCTTTGTGTTGTGGACATGGCTCTGGATGAGGCGGTGGTCTGTGGTGCGGTGGTTTGGCATGAACCCTCCTTGGCTTTTACTGAGTACATTGTGCTGCGTGAGAAAGCCGAGGACTCTCTGCTTCAGGACACTGTTAAATACTTTCCCCGGATTGCTGCTGACACATATCCCTCGGTAGTCGGCCGGGTCTTACCTGTCCCCGCTCTTGTATATTGGGGTTATGACACCTTGGTTCCAGGCTTGGGGGAAGTCGCCAGCGCTCAGCACAATGTTGTACAGTCTTGCTATGGCTGCCTGTATTGCTAGGGGGCTGTACTTAATCATTTTGGGTGGGATGCCATCTGTGCCGCTCCTGCAGTGTTATGGGCGAGTCTAGCGGGTTTTGGAAATCTTTAAGTATCTCCTCCATGCTCTTCAGTTTTGACCTCATTTGTTCTTGGTCTGGGTTACGTTTTTTTGGGATGTCTCTGTGGAGGTCTCTGAAATACTGGAGCCAGATGTCGCCGTTCTGAATATGGAGGTTGTTTTTCTTCTCATTTGTACCCAGGCGGTTCCATAGTTCCCAGAAGGAATTATCTTGGAGGGCATCTTGAAGCTGTGTAGGTTTGGTTGAGGTATATTCTTGCTTTTTCCTTCTGAGGAGGGTTTTGCATTGCCTCTGCGTTGTGTCGTAGACTTCCCGCCGGTTGGTGTTGTTGGGATCTCTATGCTTCTTATTTGAGGCCGATCTTAAGGTCTTCTGTACAGCTCTGCACTCCTCATCGAACCAAGTGTTGGGGTTTTCTTCTTTTTGCTTCAGGAGGCTTTTTTAGGTCGGCCATTTCTGCCATGGTGTAAAATATATTATTAAGATCTCTTACAGCGTGATTGACTCCTTCCGGGTTTATCTCAAACATCTTCTTGTTGAAGTAGTAGAGCATTCCAAGGAGTTCTGGTTTATTGTTCACATCTATCTATCTATCTATCTATCTATCTATCTATCTATCCATCCCATATCTATCTATCTATCTATCTATCTATCTATCTTATATCTATCTATCTATCTGTCTATCTTATATCTATCTATCTATCTATCTATCTATCTATCTTATATCTATCTATCTATCTTATATCTATCTATCTATCTATCTATCCCATATCTATCTATCTATCTATCTATCTATCTATCTATCTATCCCATATCTATCTATCTCATATCTATCTATCTATCTATCTATCTATCCCATATCTATCTATCTATCTCATATCTATCTATCTCTATCTATCTATCTATCTATCTATCTATCCCATATCTATCTATCTATCTATCTATCTATCTCATATCTATCTATCGATCTAACTATCTCACGTCTATCTATCTATCTATCTATCTATCCCATATCTATCTCACGTCTATCTATCTATCTATCTATCTATCTATCTATCTATCTATCTATCTTATATCTATCTATCTGTCTAACTTCTATCTATCTATCTATCTATCTATCTAATATCTATCTATCTATCTATCTATCTATCTATCCCATATCTATCTATCTATCTATCTCATATCTATCTATCCCATATCTATCTCACGTCTATCTATCTATCTATCTATCTATCTATCTATCCTATATCGATCTATCTATCTATCTATCTATCTATCTATCTATCTCACGTCTATCTATCTATCTATCTATCTATCTTATATCTATCTATCTGTCTAACTTTTATCTATCTATCTATCTATCTATCTATCTATCTAATATCTATCTATCTATCTATCTATCCCATATCTATCTATCCCATATCTATCTATCTATCTATCTATCTATCTATCTATCTATCTATCTATCTATCTCATATCTATCTATTTCATATCTATCTCACGTCTATCTATCTATCTATCCTATATCGATCTATCTATCTATCTTATATCGATCTATCTATCTATCTATCTATCTATCTCATTATCTATCTATCTATCTATCTATCTATCTATCTATCTATCTATCTCTCTCTCTCTCTATCCATCATTATTGTTGCACTGTGACATATCTCAGATGGTGGGTGTTGGGCGAGTACAGACACAATGGTTGATGAGCTTGGGGTCACACAGCGGGGGTCACACAATGAGTGAGGGGCTCAGAAGTCACAGGCAGGGTATTGCTCTGGGGTCTGTGTTCTGATGTATATACTGACGTCCCGCACCACCCTATATACTCATGTGCCCCTGGCATCACGGAGCCGGGTTATCCCTGCGCTGTGCCAGCTCAGTTCACAGCTCTGCCCCGCACACGAGGCTTTCTGCCATCACATCATAAGAGGCTTGCAAGTGTATTCCCTATGAAGGAGGAGGAGAGACGGGCTGCACCTACAGAGGGAGCCGCGGGTGAAGCTATGAAGGCCAGGCATGGGTTAAGCATATTTAAATATCTAATAGGCAGTCCCATGTAAGACCCCAGATAACACCTTGATTCTTGATTTAAGGGGTGCCAAATGACTCTCTCAGCTTGGTTATGTTGGTATATGACTGTGGGATGTATGTAAACGGTAGTCTGTTTCCAAGGGCAACCATCAGAATTTTGAAAACAGCTTTGGTTGTGACTAGAGAATGAGATATGGGGTTATGGCGGTTAGTGCACAGGTAAATGCCATTTTACCTAGATTTCTACAGTTTTCTAGCTCATTGACATAAATGTGGTCAATAAAATCGATAAAAATGCGATGGCTTCTGCTTCTTTCCCGTACTCCTAGAATTATCGAGCGTCTTGACATCCTAAACATCTGCAGCTTCCTGTTCCTGGAAATCTTGTCTAGCGTGCGGCTCATCCTGACTGCTCCGATTGTGTCGCCGGCACACTGCGCTTCTATGGACCCTTTAACCCTTCCCATGCTCCTCTCTCTAGGACTGGTGACGAGTCGCTGCGTGGAGACGGCGACCTAATGCAGAGAGGACGCTGAGGTGGGCCGCAGGACATCCGGGGTCTCCTACTGAAGATATGACCGCCACTATGCAAGCCTTTCACTTTAAGCAGTTTGCCCCTGAGCCGGGGCAGGACTGGCCTCCGTCCTGTGAGCAGGAAATAGAGCGGAGGTACCAGGTCGTCCCGTCCGTTGTCTGCGCGATGTGTTGCCTTTTCGGAATTATCTATTGTTTCTTTGGTAAGTGACCCATGGGAATGATTTAAAGGGCGTCTCTCAGCAGATTTGTACCTATGACCTACTACATGTGCACTTAGCAGCTGAAGGCATCTGTGTTGGTCCCATGTTCCTATGTACCCGCATTGCTGAGAAATATGATGTTTTAATATATGCAAATGAGCCTCTAGGAGCAACAGGGGCGTTACCATTACACTTAGAGGCTCTGCTCTCTCTGCAACTGCCGCATCCTCTCCAGTTTGATAGGACCAGGCAGTGTAAACCAAAATGAAGAAAGTGCAGTAGTTGCACCCAGAGCAGAACCTCTAGGTGTAACGGTAACGCCCCCGTTGCGCCTAGAGGCTCATTTGCAATACTGATGTGTAGAGGCGGATCTGACAGACGCAAGCAGATGGTCTAACCTGCAACCAGGGGCGTAGCTAACGGCTCATGGGCCCTGGTGCAAGAGTTCAGCTTGGGCCCCCCTTCCCTCAGTGCTTTGTGTGTCTTCTTATGAGGCACAAGGGTCTTTGGGCCCCCTCAGGTTCCTGAGCCCGGTAGCGACTGCCACCTCTGCACCCCCTATAGCTACGCCCATTCCTGCAACGCCATAGTGTCATGCTCTCTGCTGCGTTGCATTGTGGGAGTTGTAGTTTCTGCATCACAGCAGAGCACGCCCTGTAAAGACACTGCTCCAGCAGGGGAATCCAGTGACATTTGAGATGATGTAACCTGAGAGTTTCCAATATGCCAGCAGAGCGTAGCTTTGGATGTAACTGGAGTATAATACATTGTATGTAGACTGAAGCGCCATATTGTCCATGTATAATGACTATGTCGTCCTCCTCTTCTGTCCCTCCAGGCTACCGATGCTTCAAGGCTGTCATGTTCCTGACGGGTCTCATGTTTGGCTCTGTGGTCATCTTCATGCTATGCTACAAGGAACGGGTCCTGGACACTCAGCTGAGTGTGGAAGCCAGCGTGGGCATTGGCCTTGGGATTGGCATCTTGTGTGGCCTGGTGACCATGCTGGTGAGGAGCGTGGGACTGTTCATGGTGGGCCTACTGCTTGGACTGCTCCTAGCCATAGCCACGCTGATAGTCATGGAGCAGTTCTACCACCCGCGCACTGTCTGGGTCCCGGTGGCCCTGCTTCTGGGGATCGGGATGCTGTTTGCAGTGCTAACCTTACAGTGGCAGCGCTTCTTCACCACCCTCTCCACTGCCGTCTTCGGCAGCGCCATCATGACAGTGACTGTGGATTACTTCATCGAGCTCTTTCTGCTGGTGCAGTACGTGTACCAGCGTATGAAGGTGGACCCTCCGCAGCCCATGTGCTGGTACAGCTGGGTTATTCTCGGCATCTGGCCCGTACTTAGTTTACTGGGAGTCCTGGTCCAGTGGAAAGTTACGGCCGAGGGATACTCGCACACAGAGGGTAGGTACCCAGCAGCCGTTCATCATTTAAAGGAATATTGCACATGAATATCTCATCTGAAGCATCATATGAAGATGGGACCACTAATGATCCACAGTGACACTCGAAGGAATGGTCACTTCTTTTTCAGAATTGCCCATCAATGTTGTCATCCAATAGGTTCGAAAGTCAATGTTAAGTGCAATTCGCCTTTAGACCGTATTCACACATGGTGATATTTTTACCTTCATCTTGATAACGGTCAAGGTTCTGTCTCAGTTTTGCAGCAGTGAAATGTTATGACAATGACTTACATTGTATGGCTCCACCTGGTGTTCAAAGTGAATAGCAATGTGCAAGTCCACCTAATGATCCGAATACTAGTGGTCACACATGATCAGTCCCTCTCCGGACATTAAGGTCTTTGCATAGTGATCCCTGCAGGGAAGCCAATAGAAAAATCTTTTTTGCCCTGCCTGTCAGGGAAGGAGCAGAATCTTACATTAACATGGCAGTATACCCAAGTGGAAGAAGGGACTGTATTGTCAGCTGCCAGAGGGGGAAGGAGACCGATTCTTTATAGGTAGTTTTGAGGTAGAAACACTGCAGCGTACTTTATACAAGCATTTCAGGACTTGAAGGGGTCGTCTCATTTATAGACCCTTTCCATTTGGTCTGTTTGGACACCATAGAGAGGGTTCTTACCTCCTCTTAGTTTACTATACCCACATCTAACTAAGGCTACCTTCACATCTGCAGCAGGGGATCTCAAAACCGGAATTAAACGTATTCATGCCATTTAATATATTCGGATCCATCCGTTTTGGCCAGATCCGGTTGTATTAAATCGAAACTGAACAAACCGGAACTTGTATGAGAAACATTGTAAGTCAATGGCACCAGATCCGTTTTTTTCACTAACAAAAAAAAAACGGATACAGCATGAAAATCAATGTAGGTCAATGGTGCTTAACCACCAGATCATATATCTGTAACACAAAATCTCAAAATCTGAAAAGGAAGATTCTCCCTTGAAGCCACATATTTTATTGTTCCAATGCCAAAAAAGCCTAATTACCGCTCCTTCACACAAAATTTTTGTTGCCCTTTTTCTTTAGTGCAAAAACCGCCTGTGTTTTTCTTATGTTAAATGTGTTTTTATGGGATTTTTTGTTTACAATAGTATATATCCCCCACGATGTCAGTTCCTCTGTAGATCTCTAAAGGACTTTTAAAAAATAAAAACGCTATAAGGCCTCATGCACACGACCGTTGTGCGTTTTGCGGTCCTCAAATCCGCAAAACACGGATGGCATCCGTGTGCATTCCGCAATTTGTGGAACGGCACGGACAGCCATTAATATAACTGCCTATTCTTGTCCGCAAAACGGACAAGAATGGGACATGTTATATTTTGCGGGGCTACAGAACGGAACTCCGTGTGCTGTCCGCATCTTTTGCGGCCCCATTGAAGTGAATGGGTCCGCACCCAGGCTGCGAAATATGCGGCTCGGTTGCGGAACCAAACAACGTTCGTGTGCATGAGGCCTTAGGGCGCCATAAAAAAAACGTAATTGAATCTTTTTTCAAGTCAGGGGCAAAAAACAATCGATGACTATAGCCAAAAACAACAATGCCAGAAAATGAGTAAAAAAAAACACCATAGTCAGAGCATGCTGAGATTTGAAAAAACGTAATGGAACAAAAAAAATGTAACGAAAAAAATGGACTAAAAAATGTAGATTTATATAGCTAACATCTGCTTTTTTTTAGACTGAAAAGGAAAATTGATAAAAGCACCAAAAAAAACAGCATTAAAATGTGCTCTTGTTGTTTGCCTTCAGCTCCTATGCAGACTTAGGCCTAATTCACACGTCCGTAGTGTGTTTTACGGAAACACGGATCCGCAAAACACGGACGGCTGCAATGTGCATTCCGCATTTGCGGACCGCACATTGGTGGCACTATATAGAGAATGCCTTTTCTTGTCCGCAATTGCGGACAAGAATAGGACATGTTCTATTTTTTTGCGGAAACGGAAACATGGATGCGGAAATGCGGATGCGGACATCACATAGTGTGCTGTCCACATCCATTCCTGCCCCTTTGAAATGAATGGGTCTGCAACCCTTCTGCAAAATTGCGGATGGGATGCGGATCCATTTTGCGGACATGTGAATTAGGCCTTATGCATCTCCATGGTAACAGACTACAAACACACCCTGTGTAGTCTGATCCTGCAGTCATGATAGATTAGCAAGCAATAGACGACAGATGGCTAGTGATATAACTGCAGAATCAGACTAATCAGAGTTTGCTCGTAGTAGTTTTTTGCCATGAAAGCATATAATTCTGCATAGGGGCTGCATACACAAATGGATAGACTTTTAACTGCAGCTGTTACCAGTTGCTCCACTTTAGGTTTAGAGGGTGAACTTTCCCTTCGAAGGGTTTTTCCTACCATAGTACTCATGACATAGTTGGGGGTCCACACAGGCTCGGACTGGCCCCACAGGAGTACAGGGGAATCCCCCGGTGGGCCCCTGAGCGAGGTGGGCCCCTAGTCTCCCACTTCCTGCACAAGTGGCACATAATACATTAGACTTACTGCACTACATACATATATTCAATGTATAGCACCTCAACCGGCCTATGTTCATATAAAAAACCTGTTAAATGATTTATTATATTCGAATGTATCCGTATGGAGGGCCCCCAAAATAGATTTTACTGGTGGGCCCTAGGAACCCCAGTCCGACGCTGGGTCCACAGCCCTTCTGTAACTCCCATAGATTTAAATGAAGGGTGACGCTGGTGGACCCTCTGGTAAGTGGGGGTCCCTGAGGCTTATAGCCTTATATCCTGCTATCATCAAAATGTCTCAGTAGTGCAGCCTGGGGCTTTGGGGCTGTAGCTTCTCTGCCTAGGAGTAAGAAGATCATACAAAGCAGTTTTCATACTTTTATAAGTTTCTTCTGGTTAGAAACATTCCAGGATTTACAAAATCACCTTTATTTTTGTGTTTTTCCTGTGCCATAAATTCTTATAAATACTATAATGAAATAATTACAGAAAATGCAATTAAGTAGCGATGGTAATGAACTGGTATCACCCTCCGGTGGATTCTTCTACACCCGGGAGGGGACTTTCAATCAGAGTAATTTAATCTGCATTGTTGTTCAGTTCATTACAATACAAATAGAGCTTCACCTTCCTCTGGTGCTCACAGAGCGCCACCACCAGGCTGTAGAGATGTACTGCACCACAATGAATTTGTATGTAATTTAATATTATTATCTGGGGGTCCCAAGATGATGTAACATCAGCTTATCATCATGGACCCTTCTAAACAAATATACTAATGGGTATGGGGACCTTTAGCCTAATAATACACTGACTCCCTGTTCTGTAGAGATCACTTTAGACGGATAACCCCTAAATATACATAACACAGGATCCATCATTCACAGAAGCTTGCTTACTCCCCCTCCCTGCACAATGAACTCAGCACAGGTCACAGAGCATGCTCACAACACTCCCCTGTAGAAGTCATCTTCTGTCTATGCCTCTGGTGGAGACAAAGGATCGAGCACGCTGCAATCCAACATGCCCAATTATTTTACATCGGCTGTCTGATGACCCCCATACACATTGGTTGGTCGCCCCTCCCTGTTCCTATGAGCGGCTTAAATGACCCACTTTTAAATTAGACCTGTTTACTGTCACTCACCGATCCCTCATTGCTCTGTTACAGTACTGAGGTATTCCCATCCCCGGCGTGTGGCTTCCAGATGGGGTCACGTGCACCGATGCAGCCATTCACTGGTCTCAGTGGTGACGTGTCCCCCGGCGGCACAGGACTGCAGAGTCCTATAGCAGGGAGTGGATTTTTACTTTATATTAAACACAATTCTAATTAAAATTGGGTTGGTGAAGGGCAGAAAATCACTATCAGCAAGATCAATCCTATGAAACCAGGCATAATGCCTCATAGGGTTGATCCTGCTGGCCACAAGCATAGCTTTGTTAAGCAGATGGTCCTCTCGTCTGGCCCTGCAGTTACCGCACCTGCGCCATACATTCCGCAATCAGCACATTCGCGGTACATCTACATCTGAGGATCACTGCGCATGCACCAGTGGTGGAAAGTAAGTCTTAGGTCAGGGATTACAGGGCCAAGTAAGAGGATGCTGAGGGTGCTTGGCCCTGTCAGTCAAGGGAAGGAGTCATTTTTGCACAGCAGAGAACCTAAGGTGCATCCAGCGGCTAGGGCTCACCCCTCGTTGCACTTAAAGGGGTTGTCCCATCTCAGACAATGGGGGCATATCGCTAGGATATGCCCCCATTGTCTGATAGGTGCGGGTCCCAGCTATATGGAGAACGGAGCCCCGAAAGTGAAGGAGGGTTGCGTTGCGCATGCGCAGCCGCCCTACATTCATTTTCTATGGGGCCGGCGAACATAGCCGAGCGCTGGCTCGGCTATTTCCGTCTGCCCCATAGAAATTAATGGGAGGATTGGCCGCTCATACGCGGTGCGCTCCCATTCACTTCTATGGGAGAGGCGGGGAGCAGCGCTTGATGGTTGACAGATCCCGGGAAATCTGCCACAGCTCTCCCCGCTCCGTTCTCGATATCAGGATATGGGGGCAGATCCTAGCGATATGCCCCCATTGTCTGAGATAAGAATACCCCTTTAAGCCCCCTTTGCATATAAATTAAAAGAAGGATTTTCAATTAAAATGGATTAAAATTTTTATGCTAAATCATTTCTTAATTTCTCTTTACAGCCATCAAAGCTCCAGATACAGTGCTCCAAATCCGTTGACGCCACCACTAGAGGGAGCTTGCTGCATGTATATTTATACATTGAATGCTGTATGCTGTGAGCTCCCCCTAGTGGTCGCTGTAGATTTGGAGCTCTGTCGTTCTGACCTCCATAAAGCTACACTAGGACCGGAATCTGCACAGAATTTTGGATCTAAAATCAACGCATTTGACTTGAAAACCCATATAACTTATTCAAATTATTTCATTTAGCTTTCTGCTTGCATTAGATAGGACTAATACCGCCTAAGCCTAACGGGCCAATTGATCTCCTGGAATATTGTACTGGACGTATTCCTACATAGAAAACATTAATTCACCATCACGATCCCGCTTTAATTAGTCTTCATGCGTTGGTCGCTTCTCCTGCTGCGTTCTATTTGCAGGAAGACGTCGCGGTGCCCTCCATATTGCTCTGCGGTGACCCCCCCCACCTCCCCTCTCAACTGAGCACAGATACCATCACATAGGAACTGGTAAAAGAGACGGCAGCGCGCGGTGTAATTGAGATATCGCTTTTTCCCGGTCGTAACTGACTTAAACGACGTTTTATTACATAGAAGGATAAAGAGATTTGTTTCCTAATGAAAGCAACGGCGGAGTCTGCGCTCATTATCACCATGCTTGTCTGCCCAGCTCCGGCTTTCCTGCTCATCTCTTCCATTTTCAGATGGTTAACTGCAGAAGGGGCGTGGTTTAGACCAGTGGTCCCCAACCTTTTTTGCACCAAGGACCAGTTTCACGCAAGACAATTTCCCCAGGGCCCGGGTGGGGGGTTCTGGGGCGGGGCTTAGGGGTGGGCGGGGCTTAGGGGGTGCTGGTCGGCGCTAACTGATTCACGCGCATAACAAAACACAAGGTGCATATTCAAATATATAACACTATATAACCCCCAATACCTCAGATCAGCCCCCCATGTCAGCCCGCCATCTATCAGCCCCCCATGTCAGCCCTCCAACTATCAGCCCCCCATGTCAGCCCGCCATCTATCAGCCCCCCATGTCAGCCCCTCAGCCCCCCATGTCAGCCAGCCATCAGCCCCCCATGTCAGCCAGCCATCAGCCCCCCATGTCAGCCAGCCATCAGCCCCCCATGTCAGCCAGCCATCAGCCCCCCCATGTCAGCCAGCCATCAGCCCCCCCATGTCAGCCAGCCATCAGCCCCCCATGTCAGACAGCCATCAGCCCCCCATGTCAGCCAGCTATCAGGGCAAATAAAATAAAAAAAAACACTTACCTCTCCTGCTTCTGGACGCCACTGCTGCTCACCATCGCGATCCTCTTCATTCTGCTGTCGGCTGTGTATCGCGGGCATGGCGCACAATGTGAGGTCACAGTGCGCCCTCACGCAGTGCGCAGCCCTGAACAGCCGACAGCTGAGCCGAGGACCAGGAAGCGGTGAGTACAGATCCTTCACCGCTTCCTGGACCTCTGGTATTAATGAAGCGCTTCCATAATGGAAGCGCTTCATTAGTACCGCGTTAAAGACGGCCCTGATTGCCGCAGACCGGCAAACAATCTTACAGGGCCCGGTCCTGGGCCGCGGCCCGGCGGTTGGGGACCGCTGGCTACAAGGCGGGGCTAAAAGGGTGTTTCCTGTATTTTAATAGCTCCTGCTGCAGCCAGTTGTCTTCACTGTTCCGACCTCCTCATATACATTCATATTTGGTTAGTGTGGAAGGGGAGAGGGGGGGAAGGCTCCTGCTGCAGCCAGTAGTCTTACAGCCTGTCACAGGATTGTGAGGAGAAGCAGAGGGGACATGACTAAGCTCCTGAGACGCCTTCAGAAGAATGCTTTCTATAGTTCTCAGTTTTAATTGTAACGTGAGACAACGTTGGATCAAAGGAAGGAAGAAGATTAAGGGCTCATGCACACAAACTTATTTTCTTTCCGCTTCCGTTTTTTGTGCGGCCCGTATGCGGAACCATTCACTTCAATGGGGCTGTAGAAAATACGGAAGCTACTCCGTGTGTATTCCGTTTCCGTTTGTCCGCATGGCTGTTCCGCAAAAAAGTAGTGCATGTTCTATTATTGTCTGCAAATCACGGTCCGAGGCCCCATTGAAGTCAATGAGTCCGCAAAAAATACGAAATGCACACGGAACACGTCCGTATGTCATCCGTATTTTGCGGATCCATACTGTAGACATGCTGTGCCCAGCCCATATTGCTCATGTGTTTGGTGATTGATAAGTTACTGTTTCCGTTTCCGATCCGCCAAAAACGGACCGCATACGGAAATCATACGGATATGTTTTGTGGAATAACGGAGCGGAAGAGGACTTAAATGAGAGGAAAAAACCCTCAGATGCGGAACAACGGATCCATGAAAAACGGACCGCAAAACAACAACGGTCGTGTGCATGAGCCCTAAGAGAGGGAATACGCAAATTTTTAGCGTCCATTTAAAGGAACTGGATTTAAAGGAGTTGCGCCATGATATCATCGTAACCTCTGTCCACAAGATTGGGAATAGGCATCTCATTGATGGGGGTCTAAACGATGATTCCAAGAAGATGGACCAGTGGTCGGACCCCCGACGATCAGATCCGAATCCCTTAGCCTTTGCTATCAAGGCACAACCCCTCTAAAGAGGCAGGAAGTGGCAGGGATCTGTAAGAGGAGCATTCATTGTCATCAGCATTATCCATAAAGCAATCTTTAGTTTCTTCACATACCACTGTTTTCCTTGAGTTTTCGCCTTAGTTACGGCTGTCTTAAAGGGAACCTGTCACCATGTTTTCACATATAAAACTGAATGTACCTTCAAGTTTGTCTACCTTGATAGTTACCAGCGATCCATCCATAACCTTCTCAGGACTAACATGTCCTATTATATCCCCCCCTAAAGCTTTCCCGCCGTTAGGCTCATTTGCATAAATAATTCCTTCCCCTCACATCGTCAGAGCCTAGTTCCCTCCCCCTAGACTTTGATTGACAGATCTTATCTATAGGGGCGTTTCTTAGGCGGAGCTGAGGAGCTTGACTCTTCTCTGGTCACACAAGTAAGATATGACTCGTTTATGTTCATTTGCATAAAAGGCGGGAAGTACAAAATGCATCATACTTATTTAATTTGGCTGCAGATTAAATTAAAAGTGTAATTTATATGTTTAGGGCAATACAATAAACATTTAGAAATGCTCAGTGAGGGTAGCATAGAAGAGGTGACAGGTTCCCTTTAAATTCTACAATATGAGGATCTTCTCAAGGAGGCTCCTCTGCCAGTTCTCTGAGGCCAAAACTGCTCTCCCTCACTTCCTATAAACACTTACTGTAGCCAGCAGCTTCCTGCCAGCCAATCAGATTAGATTACTGAGAGACACGCCTCCTCACTCTGAAGCCTAATGCAGCCATGCAGTGTAAGGACCGCCCCTCTGTCTTCTGTTTACATTAAGTTGGGAGACAGACAAGCCCTAGCAACGTCTTTTAAGGGAGCAGTGGAAATGGGCAGAGGACAATAATGAAAGCTGTTATTATAAGGTAATTACAGATCTTTTGACAATCATTGACAGACTAACTCAGGTATACATGCCGAGCTCTAATAAACTAGCAAATAAAATAAAATATGACAGTTATCCTTTAAACATTGTTTTCTTGGTTAGACGACTCATTAAATGTATATGTACAGCTGGTATAACCTGGGTACATAGTGATATGGAGCATGCTGGTATAACCTGGGTATCTCCTGTATATAATTATATATGTACAGCTGGTATAAGTTATACATCTTCCTGTATATAGTGATATGGACCATGCTGGTATAACCTGGGCATCTCCTGTATATAATTATATATGTATAGCTGGTATAAGTTATACATCTTCTTGTAAATAGTGATATGGACCATGCTGGTATAACCTGGGTATCTCCTGTATATAATTATATATGTACAGTTGGTATAAGTTATACATCTTCTTGTATATAGTGATATGGACCATGCTGGTATAACCTGGGTATCTCCTGTATATAATTATATATGTACAGCTGGTATAAGTTATACATCTTCTTGTATATAGTGATATGGACCATGCTGGTATAACCTGGGTATCTCCTGTATATAATTATATATGTACAGCTGGTATAACCTGGGTATCTCCTGTATATAATTATATATGTACAGCTGGTATAAGTTATACATCTTCTTGTATATAGTGATATGGAGCATACTGGTATAACCTGGGTATATTCTGTATATAATTATATATGTACAGCTGGTATAACCTGGGCATCTCCTGTATATAATTATATATGTACAGCTAGTATAAGTTATACATCTTCTTGTATATAGTGATATGGAGCATACTGGTATAACCTGGGTATCTTCTGTATATAATTATATATGTACAGCTGGTATAAGTTATACATCTTCCTCTATATAGTGATATAGAGCATGCTGGTATAACCTGGTGTGGGGAGTCGCTCTGGTAGACAGCGGTGCGGGTGCAGTTTAGAGGCAAAACAAGGAGTCCAGATTGTGCATCAAACAGTGTTTTATTCACACTTGCACACCAGAAATGAAAACAGTCTCTTGGTGACAGTTCACACACAACAGAAATCATGTGGCAAAACCAAAAACAGGCCAACACAGGGTCCAGTCACCTTGGGTGGTTTAAGTGCGGTTCACACCTAGCAGTCGGTTCAGCCGCAGGCGATTCCTCCTTCAGTTTGCAGGGAAACACCACCTTGCTGAGCTCCGTCCTCCAGCACAGAGAACTCCTCAGCCCTGTTAGCAGGCTCCAGGATAATCACACACACCCAGACACAGCTGCTGGCTGCGTTTTATACCCAGCTCCAAAACATGGACTGGACCGTGGGGAGCAGCCACCCACCCTACTCTTTAGCTGCTCCCAGTAAGAGCCGGCCCGGATCGGCTTTGCAGCCATGCTATGTAACAAAGTCTAGCAGCATAAGCTGCTGCAGACAAAAACCCGGCTCTCACCTCACCGAGGCCAGCAACCTCGGTGACACGTACCTGCCATCACATATGACACCTTGCACCTTACCACACTGGGTATCCCCTGTATATAATTATATATGTACAGCTGGTATAAGTTACACATCTTCTTGTATACAGTGATATGGACCATGCTGGTATAACCTGGGCATCTTTTGATATATACTGTATGTCATATGACCTGTATTCATTTTGCATTCTTACTTTCCCATCAGTTATCATCAGTCGGCAGCAGCGCCGGGTACAACTTATGAAAATAAAGCAGAGAGAGGAGCGTAAGGAGAAAAAGAAGAAGAAGAAGAGACCTCATCATCATCACCCTCACCCGCAGCACAAAACACCGCATCCACCTGAGCCAGCCTTCCGTAGAAAACCTACTCCTATTCGGCGATTTGATGGCGATGTGATCTCCCCGGTGAGTATCGAGAATGTCGGATGTCTGTTAAACGGGGGTTCCACAGACATCCATCTCCCAACATGTGACTGAAGACGTGGAGAACCTCTGTAGACCCTCTGTTTGAGGAATCGGGGCGGGGGCCAGGCTCTGTGGGAGTCTCTTATCTATGCAGATCATTTTGGGTGCGACTGCTATCTCTGCCCTCCTATAGCTATGCTCCTGGTTTGACTCATTTATAACCTGATCCTGTTTTACTCCAGAGCTACATTCAGAGTTTTCGAGACCAGCAGTCGGGTTCATCTCGGAGCCGGATGACCGGTGCTCACACAGTGGTGGATTTGGACTATGACTGCGGCTCCAGGGTGCCACTTACCTCTGGAGCAGCATCAGCCGTACGAGTATAGCACAGAGCGAGAGGAGCGGGGAGGAAGACCCAGGAGGAAAGGGAATCACAAGAACACACAGGCATTGCGCTGTAACAACTCCAACACTGTGACCGTGAGAACCCGTCATGACATATTACACGCCGAAGACTCTACGGACGCTGCGTACACTGTGCGACGACTCCCACCTACCTCTTTACAAACAACACACTCATAGACATTCCAACCTACCTCCCTGCGGTCCCACTTCAAGCTCTGATCTCTCCTTACATGGACCTCCATCACCTCTCCCCTCCGAAACTGGATCCACTGGATGAAGGACCATAATGGGAGTCAACCAAACCTGGCCCGTTCCAGTGTCGTGTTTAAGGACGTCTGGGCATGATTTTTTTTCTTGTGCCGATATATGGACAAGGATTTGCTGTGTATATAATAAGTCAAAAAAAATTATTTAAATTATTTAAAAAAAAATTTAATTTTGAGGAATTCTAAGATCCAGCGGGAGAGGGTCAAAAACATCAATTTCAGGAAAAAAAAGCCACAAGACTGATGGGTTGGTAAAATTCAAAAATTTTCGGGAGTTTTTTCAATGGATGTTTTTTAAAATACTGTTATGGGGTGAGGGTGGGTGACCGAGTGAGCGGATTATGTGTGTTGCGGTATGGTTGGTAGTGGCGCATGACAGACAGAAGGATGAAGGCATAGTTGTCATGGTCACGAATCTCCTGCCTCCTGCCCATTTCCCTGTAGATATAACGAGCTTATGGCCTCTTCATGCAGTGCAACAATGTATCGACTTGTGGATCCTGCCCAATGAGAGCACAGTTCTGTACAATCCCACGTCATAATTGAATGTTTGTGAGCCATAATATTTACCCTAGGAGCTGTTTTTTTGTTTCCCCAGTGCTCATTGTCGCCCCCTTCTGGAGGAAGTAAGAACTGCTCTGAGCCGTGGTTGCCACGTTTCAACACCATTTAGCTGCTGGTCTGACAAAATAAGTAATTCTGTAAGAAGAATTTTAAAAGAAATTCAAATCCAAGTTTGCCCATAGGGGGCAGTATTACAGTAGCAGACATGGATTTGAATGTCTTCTGAAGGAACATTAAACCAATAAATATACAATAAGACTAAATGGGATAATTTGCCCCCACTGTGTCAATCTGCAGGATCCTGTATCAGACAGGGTTGATCTGTTCCATTTCTGGCTGGGGATCGGGTGGTTGGTGAGGATTAGCTTTGAAGCAGGGCTTAACAGTCTCTCTGTTCTGCTGCAGAGGGGAGAGGCTCCTGCTGCAGCCACTTGTCTTGCAGCCAGAAAGGACAGTGAGGAGGAGGAGCGGGGACATGACCAATCTCCTGGGAAACACAGTTTTAAGTGTAATATGATACAAAATATCAAAGAAAAAGATTATTTAAAAAAAAAAAATGGTGCATTTCTATGTTTAGTCTTCCTGGGGTAGCAGGCTATAATTCTTGCCCTAATCCTCAGTTCACACTTGCGCGTTTTACAGCGCGTTCGAACGCGCTGTAAGACGCTCAACAGGAAAAAACTCATGTTTCCCTATGGGCATGGTTCTCACCTGAGCGTTTTACAGCGCGTTTGAATGCGCTGTAAAACGCCCTACGCTCAAAGAAGTTCTTGAGCTTCTTTGGGGCGTTTTGTCGCGCGTTTGCACCCATAGACTTCAATGGGAACGCGCGTAAAACGCGTGTTTAACACGCGTTAAAGTGTAGATATGCCTTTTTCAATTGGTCTCCAGAGTCACGAACGCGCGTATGACGCGCGTTTCCTATTTGCAAAAACGCGCTGTAATACGCGCGACAAAAACGCGCGTAAAACGCGCGTCTCAGAAACGCTCAGGTGTGAACCCAGGGTAATACAAACTTAATTTAGCAGGATGCAGTTTACCTAATTAGTTCTACTTGGCTAGGCCTCATTCTCAGCTTCATAGAGGCATCTAGGGTCACAGGAGCACCGGACCATAGAGCCATAGGTATAGCCACTGTATGGTGCCCACATACAGAGACATATTATTCGGATATCTTCCCTGAGAAGCAATCATTGTAGGGGTAATATCTTTGTATTATCACATCTGATGACATCACAGGTGTATGAAGGTTCGGTAGGGCCCCACAGTTTGTATGGAGCCATGAGGCCTTAGACTGCTAGCAGGCCACTGCTTAGATTTAAAGCACGATTTAAAGGGATTCTGTCACGGCATTTGACCCTATAGAGCTGCGGACATGCACAGCTAGGTCGCCGCTAGCATGTCCGCAATATAGCAGTAGAATAGCTCTGGGTGCTTTTATTTTCTTTAAAAAAAATTTTTTTTGATATGTAAATTAACCCGGGAAGGTGCCCAAGGGGCGGTACTAACCTTCTTGCCCAGCCATGCCCCCATGTGAAGGAGCCCAGCACCGCCTGCGTCCGCCGAATCTCCTCCTTGCTTCAGAGAGATCGCTGTAAATCTCACAATGCATGAGATTGCGCATGCGCAGTTGCAACATAGTGTTCCTTCCCTGTGCTGGCATCAGCCTCAGGGAAGGAACTGCGAATGTGCGATCTCGCGCATCGCAAGATTTACGGTGATCTCACTGAAGCAAGGAGGAGATTCGGTGGACGCTGGCGGTGCTGTGCTCCTTCACATGGGGGCGTGGCTGGGCACCAGGAAGATTAGTACCGCCCCTTGGGCACCTTCCCAGGTTAATTTGCATATCAATAAAATCATTTTTTAAAGAAAATAAAAGCACCCATGGCTATTCTACTGCTATATTGCGGACATGCCAGCGGCGATCTCGCCGTGCATGCCTGCAGCTCTATAGGGTCAAATGCCGTGACAGAATCCCTTCTAGTACCGATGTTCCTCTCGGCACTTCTATGGACTGGTTGCTATGGATGAGGCTGAAACATTCTCCCTAGCAACCAGTCCGCCTCTATTGACAGTCCCTATAAACAGGTTGATAGGAGTAAAGCCATGGCAATCTCCATCTCAGTCTAAATGGAGATGGAGAACACATAACGCTAACACGTCTGGTCAGATGTGGACAAACAAAGATGGTCGGAGAAAATACAGATGACTATGTTCATTAGCGGCTTGTAAGTGTTCCCGTGGATCTGTTATCTGCTGGATTCCCCTTGTGTTTACAGCCATATATATCAACAGTCCCTTTGATCTAGGGACGTCCATATTATTTCCCATTGAACCAAACATAGCTTGGAGATATGGAGGTTCCTCAGCGACAGGTCTCAGTGGCACAACGTACAGGGCCCTCCGTTCTACCCGTCAGTGGGGGTTCTTCTCATAGACTCCCACATGCTAATAGTTTCTTCAGACATGTCAAAGGATTGTAAAAAGTGGAGTCCTGCACTTAACACTATGTAAATTTTGGTTGACCAATAGCTTGTGGTGTTATAAAATGGCGCACGACGTAGCAACCAATCAGATTCCATAATCAATGCTGGGTAATTTTGAAGGGATCGGTAGTCTGATTGGTTGCCATGGGCAACATCAACCTTTTTAGTCTGCACTACTTTTTATATATGAGGCCACTGTGCCTTGTTACCCATAGCAACCAATGGCGTTTAGTTTAGAAACTGAAAGTAGAGCTCTGAATGGCTGCCAAGCCATTCGCCCCATGATTAGATATTTCTGCAGGGAAAACTCGCCAAAAAGTGCCCCGTCATGGCATCTGTCTTATACGGTACAATCACAAACTGTTATTTTATGTGGTAAGTATATATTTCAGGATTGTAAAAGATAGAAGAGACAAGTAGGTACATCAGAACGACCCATTGCCTAAGTCACAATACAGGCAGCCATTTTGTGAGCTGAAACATCACTGATGCAGGGGGAGCAGGCGCACAAGGTCGTTTTGTGGAGTCACCTATAGAGCGTGCCATTCATAGTCGGCCATTTTGTCGATGTGCATGAGAGGCCAATACATGCGAACACAGGCATGAACATCCATCATAACTCACCTGTGTTAGGTCAGTGAAATGAAGCTGACAAAATGGCCGCCTCTGCTGTGTGTCAGCAGCAGATTGTATGCTGAACATGATGCGACAGGCCTCACTGCTTGTGTAGCTGTGCCGCTGGATGAGAGGGTTTTGCATGTGGCGAGAAGACGCTCGATGGAACTTCGTCTGGGAGGGAGACATTTTCTTGTTTAAAATATTTTTATCTGTGCCAAACCCCATGTCTTGTAAATATCACCCCGTTCTTCATTAAAGTAATTTATTTCAGATCTTCATTAACGTGTCCCGTTTTTTCCCAAACTTCCCAAGTGATAATGCCAGGCAAATAAAACCCACAGGAACAGTGTCACACAGTGCCCCCACCAATAGTGCCATACAGTGCTCTCACCAATTGTTCCATATGGTGCTCCCACCAATAGTGCCATACGATGTTCTCACCAATATAGTAGCCCCACCAATAGTACCATACGGTGCCCCCACCAATAGTGCCATACAGTGCTTCCACAAATAGTGCCACACAGTGCTCCCACCAATAGTGCCATACAGTGCTTCCACAAATAGTGCCAGACGGTGCCCCCACCAATAATGCCACACAGTGCCCCCACCAATAGGGCCATACAGTGCCCCCACCAATAGGGCCATACAGTTCCCCCACCAATAGTGCACACAGAAATAGTGGCATACACTTCCATAGTAGTCTCTGCCATACAGTTCCACAAGAATAATGTCTTACTGGGCACCTATGAAATATAAAAGAGAAAGAAAACTTTATTTGGGATCTTGTCAACGCGTTTCGAGGGTAGAAAATCCCTCTTCGTCAGGACAATATACAGGTTTTACACAGGGTCTAAAAGGCAGTGGTTTTGGCGCGCAGGCCAAAGGCAGGGCAGGGGGCGTTTCTGCCGTGAGTGACATAAGTTTGTTTGGAGCACAAACTCTGAGTTGTTACTTTTGTGTAACTTGTAATGAACTGACCACAGGGTTACAGGTAGCTGCAGTCTGATCTCATTAAACTGTTTGTTATTGATTCATTATAATAATGAAATAATAAGAAATAATAATATAACAACTTGGAGTTTGCGCTCCAAACAAGGCTATGCCGTCACGGCAGAAACGCCATTTGACCTGCGTGCCAAAACCACTGCCTTTTAAACGCTGTGTAAAACCTGTATATTGTCCTGACGAAGAGGGATTTTCTACCCTCGAAACGCGTTGACAAGATCCTGAATAAAGCTTTTCTTTCACCACATCGGTGATACTTCTCTGGATTATACCAAGCAGCGCCGAACAACGGGTTACCCAATTTTTTCCTACTTCTGGATATTTACTGGGCACTATTTACTGATAGTGCTATACAACACCTAAAAGAACTGCTATACAGTGCTCACAAGAATAATGCCATGCAGTGCCCACAAAGTATTGCCATACAGTGCCTCCAAGAATAGTGCCATACAGTGCCTGCAAGAATAGTGCCATATAGTGCCTGCAAGAATAGTGCCATACAGTGCCTGCAAGAATAGTGCCATACAGTGCCCCAAAGATTAGTGCCATACACTCAGTGCTGCAGTTGTCCTCCTTACTAAAATGCTTATATTTACGACCTGAGAGCACGAATATGGGAGACTCTTTCACCATTGCCCCTAGTTGTGGATTGTGCAGCATGCAGTAAAGTAAACAACAGTGGCTGCTCCTTTTATGTTTTACTGTGTATACCTGTACTGACTGATCTACAGCATCCTGGGAGGGAAAGCAAAAATCAGGGATGTGGAGGCTTGCAATCAACACAGCCTACAAGCATTGATTTCTAACGTTAATCTGTTTTCCCTTAGTCCTAACAGCAGCACAATAATGGGGTGTTTCTGCACCTAGTAGGACAGATGGATTTTTTTTAATTTAATCACATTAATTACTAATTAATTAGAGACCCTTGAGCCGATATAAGGATATCTAAACCCTTCTAAGTAACATACTTAGGGTAGGAAGCTTGTGCTTCTGTTAGGACTAAGGGAAAACAGATTAACGTCAGAAATCAATGCTTCCCTTACATCCTAAAAGAACAACAATGGGCAATTAACAAGAAGTATCCCCATAAGCAGAGCCTGAGAGCAGACTCTTCTGAGAACCAGAAATTCAACATACTGCGTGAGCTCAGTGCTACACGCACAAATAGGATATAGCACTGTCAGACTTCATCAGCCCAAGAGGTGGACACTGCTCTAGCAGAGGGACTCTAACAAAATTAGGCAGATCCAAGTTCTGAACAAAATAAACCAGCCTAATGGCAACCATAATCTGCCCAGGGTATGTAAGACGGTTCTTGAAGAGTCACAGAATTTTCACGCAATTTTATTTCATTTAATAGCAAATTTCTAAATCACTTCATTTGCAGTCCGTTGCTTGTAACAGAGACTCAGAAGACGGCTCACAGGAAATGGGGGTGTGCCTTTGCTAGCTGGGGTTGTGAGCCTGATAAAAGAAACTGCTTCTACAGTGCTTTTGTAGATAACGGGAACCTTCTGAGTGTCCGTAAATGTGATCTCCCCCTCCTCATCTGTTCAGTGAACTCTGGAGCTGAAAACAAACATAGTGGCAAAGAACGTCACAGCAGTGCAGTGCTGGCAGATTTCACAGAAGGGAGACGCCCCATGCTTCTGAGTAGAATGCATCTAGCTGTGCATTTGCAATAGGGAATAGTATGGCTGAAAAAGACTTTAGGAAAGCCCAAAAAACACCTGCTCCTTCACAGGTATGATTGTACAAAGAAGCACAGCCATTATGCAAACTTTTTTGGGGAAAATTCAGGTGCGCTAAGAGTCACTGTACTTTCACATTTCATTTAATAGAAAGTTGTGTAACAAGCACATTTCTAAATCACTTCATTTAAAAAATCTGCCTGGACCTAAAACCCCCCCAAAAAAACGTAAAGTTATGGTCACTTGGGATCTCACTTCCACCTAATTTATAGTTCACTGCCTGTTCTCAGGTAAGATCCATCTCTGGTAACAGAAGATTGTCAGAGCTAGCTGAGACCCTGAGCCTGCTTCTGAAGACTAGAGAAGCCCCTGTGTGTCTGTAAGGCCTCTTGCACACGATCGTATAGCTTTTTCAGTATTTTGCGCTCCCCAAAAAATACGGATGACGTCCGTGTGCATTCCGTTTATTGCGGAACGGAACAGCTGTGGCCCCTGAGACAATAGTAGGACATGTTCTATCCTTGAACGGAATGGAAATACGGAAACAGAAGGCATACAGAGTATCTTCCTATTATTTTGCGGATCCACTGAAATGAATGGTTCCGTATACAGAGCGCAAAAAACGGAACGTAAACGGAAAAAAAAAAACGTTTGTGTGCATGAGGCCTAAATCTGATCACTCCCTCCTTAGCAGGTTTCTGAGCTTCCAAGAAGAAAACAAACATAGTGGGAAGTAAGGGAAGTGAGGTCTGGCAGATTCTACAGAAGAGAGACACTTCCTGCTTCTGTGAGAAATCTAGCTGTGCAGCTGAAACTGAGAATAATATGGCTAAAAGGGGGACGCCTAAAAAACACTAGCTCCTTCACAGTTATGATTGTACAAAGAAGCACAGCCATTAACCCCTTCCTGACATGTGACGTACTATTACGTCATGGAAGTCAGTGACTTACCCACATCTTGACGTAATAGTACGTCATGGTGATCGGGCGGGCACCGGAGCCCGTCCGATCACTGCAGGGGTCCGGCAGTCCATGATAGACAGGCCCCTGCTGTATCCGCCGGCATCACTGTAAAAGCCGATGCAGGTGGATAAACCCCTTCTATGCCGTGGTCAGCGCCAGATGCACTCCGTACGATAATCACCATTTTAAAAAAAATTGTGTCAAAAAAAGCCATTTTTGTCAGCTTACATCACAAAAAGTGCAACACTAAGCGATCAAAAAGGCGTATGCCCCCTAAAATAGTACCAATCAAACCGTCACCTCATCCTGCAAAAAATGAGACCTTACCTGAGACAATCATTTAAAAAATAAAAAAACTATGACTCTCAGACAATGGAGACACTAAAATATAGTTTTTTTTCTTCAAAACGGCTATTATTGTGCTAAAGTGAAATAAAAAATAAAAAAGTAGACATATTAGGTATTGCCAGGTCTGTAACAATCTGCTTTATAAAAATGTCACATGACCTAACCCCTCAGGTAAACACTGTAAAAATAAATAAATAAAAGACTGTGCCAAAATTACCAATTTTTAGGTCATCTTGTCCCATAAAGTGTAATAATGAATGAACAAAAAATCATATGTACCCAAAAATGGTACCAATAAAAACATAAACTTTTTCTGCAAAAATGAGCCATGCATAGATCGGCATAAAAATAAAAAAAAATATCGTTCAGAAAATGGAGACACAAAAACAGCAATTTTCTGTTTACCTTGCCTCACAAAAAACGTAATATAGAGCAATTAAAAATCATATGTACCCCAAAATAGTACTAATAAAATGAGGTTACTTTTTGGGAGTTTCTACTGTGAGGTGCATCGGGGGGGCTTCAAATGGAACATGGCATCTAAAAACCAGTCCAGCAAAATCTGCCCTACAAAAACCATATGGCGTTCCTTTTCTTCTGCGCCCCGCCGTGTGCCCTTACATCAGTTTACGACCACATGTGGGGTGTTTCTGTAAACTGCAGAATCGGGGTAATAAATATTAAGTTTTGTTTGACTGTTAAACCCTTGATGTGTTAAAGAAAAAAATGGATTCAAATGGAAAATCTGCCAAAAAAGTGAAATTTAGAAATTTCATCTCCATTTTCCTTTAATTCTTTTGGAACACCTAAAGCAGGCATGTCCAAACTCTGGCCCTCCAGGTGTTGCAGAACTACAACTCCCATCATGCCCTTCTGTAGGTTGATAGCTGTAGGTTGTCCAGGAATGATGGGAGTTGTAGTTTTGCAACATCTGGAGGGCCGGAGTTTGGACATGCCTGACCTAAAGGGTTAACAAAGTTTATAAAATCAGTTAAGGGGTGTAACTTAAGGGGTGTCGTTTCTACAATGGGGTCATTTATGGGGGGTTTCCACTATGCAAGCCCCACAAAGTCACTTTAGACCTGAACTGGACCTTAAAAAGGGGGTTTTGGAATTTTTTTCAAAAATTTTAAGAATTGCTTCTAAAATTCTAAGCCTTCTAACATCCTAAAAAAATAAAATGACATTTACAAAATGGTGCCAACATAAAGTGGCCATATGGGAAATGTTAAGTAATAAATATTTTATGAGGTTTCACTTTCTGTTTTAAAAGCAGAGAAATTGAAATTTTGAAAATTGTGAAATTTTCAAAATTTTTGGTAAATTTGGGATTTTTTGATGAATAAAGGTGAAATATATTGACTCAAATTTATGACTATCATGAATTGCAATGTGTCACGAGAAAACAATCTCAGAATGGCTTGGATAAATAAAAGTGTTCCAAAGCTATTACCACATAAAGTGACACATGTCAGAAGGACGAAAACTGGCCCAGGGGGGGAGGGGATAAGGAAACTTTTTTGAAATCTCAGGTGCGCTTTGAGCCCTTTGGGGGTCATTTATAGATATACACCATTTTTCTGGCTCAAAGACTATCTGTGCCGCAATCAGTTTTTTTTACCCACTCAAGCCAGGTCTAAAAATGGGGACGGGCCCATCTCATTTATCATCTTCTACGCCTGTGTTAGGCGTAGAAAATGTTGTAAATCTACGCCAGGAAGGAAGCTGGCATTGATTTAGACTGGAGATTGATGCGCCAAAGTTATGTAGAGGCCGGCGCCTCTTCATAGTTTCGGCAGATCCTCCGCCAGCGCAGGGGTTAATAAGACTGGCGTCTAAAATGCTGGTCTTAATAAATGACCCCCTTTGTGCCTTCCAGAAATTAAGTGATATATTCTCAACCTTCCTGAGCTCTTCACTCCAGGCTAACTAGATCTCAGGACATCCATAAAGGAATAGAAATGAGATTCCTGATTCCTCGAAGGAGATGACCTGATACCGTTTACTAAAGTACAATGCTTTGGAGTAAAGTCTGATAATACTATTAGCAAAAATCTTGTCAGGGAGGAATCTGAAGTACAGATCCACTGATAACAAGTCTAGGATATCCCTCTTCTCATGGCAGATGTCATGGCCAGGAGAAAATAGCCTTTTAAGGCTAGGTATTTAGGTGGGACCTCATACAGAGGTTTAAAAGGAGATGAGCTTAAACCTTTTACGACTTAGGCTAAGTCCTATTTTGACACAGATCTCGGTATGGAAGGTCACATCTTAGTGAACCTTTCAGGAACCTGTTCATCAAGGACTCTTGTGACAAGGATAAACGCAAAGGATAGACTTGGCCAAAATGTAGACTTTTTAGGCTGATGTACTCAGGCCTTTTCCAAATCTTTCCTTCAGGAAGCCTAAGAGGCTGATAATCTGTGGTGTGGAACTATCTACTCCTTGAGTAGAATTCAAGCTGAATAGATTCACTTGATCCTTGTGTAAGCCTTTTAAATGGATTGAGACCTGGCTATAACAAGGTCTTCATGACCATGTCCGAGAGGCCTGTAGGTTGTTATAGAGGATGTCTAGTTGAGTCTCCCCAGGTCCCGGCAGAGTTGAGCTCTCTACAGTAAACACACACAATTTCAACTGGGGGAAGCGTTCAGATATACCCTTTTCAAAATGACCTTTTCATGGTTTGAAAACCAGAGGCTGGCAATGTCCTTATGAGTGAATGAGAGAGGCCTTTAGATATTAATAGAGGTTGGTCAACCTTCAGGCTGTCAGACTGAACCTCTTCAGGTTCAGAATCAGTTCCCTAGACGCACACGATCTGTACTGAGGGAAGTCTCCAGTTACTCCCTTGACTCATCTGAATGAGTTGGAAGAACCAAAATGTGGCAAGGTCTTCATGACTGAATCAGAGAGGTCTCTAGATAGTAATAGAGGCTGGTCAACCTTCAGGCTGTCAGGCGGAAGCTTTTCAGACACCCAAGATCTACACAGGGGGAGGTCTTAGTAACACCCTCGACTCATCGGAATGAGTTGGGAACCATGACCTCTTTGGCCCAACAGTATGATAGCTGTACCGTGGCCTGGTCTAGCCTGATTTTCATCAATACCCCAAGTATCAAGGAAACCATAGGGTGGCAATGTCCTTATGAGTGAATCAGAGAGGCCTTTAGAAAGTAATAGAGGTTGGTCAACCTTCAGACTGTCAGACTGAACCTCTTCAGGTTCAGAATCAGTTCCCTAGACCCACACGATCTGTACTGAGGGAAGTCTCCAGTTACTCCCTTGACTCATCTGAATGAGTTGGGAAACATGACCTTTTGGTTGATTGAGAACCAAAATGTGGCAAGGTCTTCATGACTGAATCAGAGAGGCCTCTAGATAGTAATAGAGGCTGGTCAACCTTCAGGCTGTCAGGCGGAAGCTTTTCAGACACCCAAGATCTACACAGGGGGAGGTCTTAGTAACACCCTCGACTCATCGGAATGAGTTGGGAACCATGACCTCTTTGGCCCAACAGTATGATAGCTGTACCGTGGCCTGGTCTAGCCTGATTTTCATCAATACCCTAAGTATCAAGGAAACCAGAGGCAAAATGTTGGCCAGCCTGAACCTCCACGGAATGGATTCGGTGTCCTCTGCCAAAGGATTGTCCGCCTGATAAAGGGAAAGGAACGTTTCCATATCAGTGTTGAACCTGGTCACCCTGAGATAAATCTCTTCCTACATCTTGGCAATCTGCTTGAAGATCTCTGGATTCATAGACTGTTCTTCTGGAACTGCTCCAGTATAGGGTTAATACCACCCGTTAAACACCTCCCAGAACAATCTAATAGTCCAGCACAGGCATGCTTAGCCTGCGGCCCTCCAGCTATTGCAGAACTACAACCCCCAGCATTCCCGGACAGCCTACAGCAGGGCATGGTGGGAGTTGTAGTTTTACAACAGCTGGAGGGCAGCAGGTTGAGCATCCCTGGTCCAGCATAATGAATAAATAGCACAAACATAACAAGAAACGGACAAGCAAAGCAAACCATCTGTCCAAGTCCACACAGGACAGAAAAAACACCGGGTAGGAGGAGCCAGATGTCCTTATAAAGGCTCGCGGGTCTCTAATTAATTAGTGATTTGATTAAATAAAAAATTCCATCTGTCCTACTTGTTAGACTAAGGATGTACTGAAGCACCATGGGGGCTTTCCTGCAGGAGACCATGTTAGATAGAAATGGCTGCTCACTGGAACAACACATCATGAATAAATGTGCAGTTGTCTAGCTATAGGGATACAGAAACCGCAGTTGTTACCAGCCTCCGGAACATCTCTAGCCTGGACAACCCCTTTAAGTACACTTAATCCCCCATCAGACACAAGAACTACACCAATGTCAGAGTCCACTCCTCATGATTACAAACAACACATAGTGACACCTAGTGGTAATCTGTGGAAGTGATGTGCAGCGCAAATAAACATGGAAATACTGGGCAAGGACTCTCCTGAGCTCATATATAAAACTACAGAAAACATGAATATAAATGTGCATTTATTTTCATAACTATGTTAGTAGCAGATGTCTACCATATACTCATCAGTATTGTTACTGGACTACGCCAATCCACCAGCAAATCAGAGATATCTTTGGTGGCAGTATTATAGTAGTTATATTCTTGTACATAGGAGGCAGTATTATAGTAGTTATATTCTTGTACATAGGAGCAGTATTATAGTAGTTATATACTTGTACATAGGAGCAGTATTATAGTAGTTATATTCTTGTACATAGGAGCAGTATTATAGTAGTTATATTCTTGTACATAGGAGCAGTATTATAGTAGTTATATTCTTGTACATAGGAGGCAGTATTATAGTAGTTATATTCTTGCACATAGGAGCAGTATTATAGTAGTTATATTCTTGTACATAGGAGCAGTATTATAGTAGTTATATTCTTGTACATAGGAGCAGTATTATAGTAGTTATATTCTTGTACATAGGAGGCAGTAATATAGTAGTTATATTCTTGCACATAGGAGCAGTATTATAGTAGTTATATTCTTGTACATAGGAGGCAGTATTATAGTAGATATATTCTTGTACATAGGAGCAGTATTATAGTAGTTATATTCTTGTACATAGGAGCAGTATTATAGTGGTTATATTCTTGTACATAGGAGCAGTATTATAGTAGTTATATTCCTGTACATAGCGCAGTATTATAGTAGTTATATTCTTGTACATAGGAGCAGTAATATAGTAGTTATATTCTTGTACATAGGAGCAGTATTATAGTAGTTATATTCTTGTACATAGGAGCAGTATTATAGTAGTTATATTCTTGTACATAGGAGGCAGTATTATAGTAGTTATATTCTTGTACATAGGAAGCAGTATTATAGTAGTTATATTCTTGTAGATAGGAGGCAGTATTATACTAGTTATATTCTTGTACATAGGAGCAGTATTATAGTAGTTATATTCTTGTACATAGGAGCAGTATTATAGTAGTTATATTCTTGTACGTAGGAGCAGTATTATAGTAGTTATATTCTTGTACATAGGAGCAGTATTATAGTAGTTATATTCTTGTACATAGGAGCAGTATTATAGTAGTTATATTCTTGTATATAGGAGCAGTATTATAGTAGTTATATTCTTGTACATAGGAGCAGTATTATAGTGGTTATATTCTTGTACATAGGAGCAGTATTATAGTAGTTATATTCTTGTATGTAGGAGCAGTATTGTAGTAGTTATATTCTTGTACATAGGAAGCAGTATTATAGTAGTTATATTCTTGTAGATAGGAGGCAGTATTATACCAGTTATATTCTTGTACATAGGAGCAGTATTATAGTAGTTATATTCTTGTACATAGGAGCAGTATTATAGTAGTTATATTCTTGTACGTAGGTGCAGTATTATAGTACTTATATTCTTGTACATAGGAGCAGTATTATAGTAGTTATATTTGTTTTACATAGGAGCAGTATTATAGTATTTACTGCTTATAGAGAGAACAACCCTTCCCACATTTCTCTTGGCAGATCATATAAAATGTACTAGTCAGAATGGGTGACAGTGAGCAGAGAAGAGAGCTCTTTAATTCTTTATATAGTATAGAGAATATCATCACATAGGACCTTGTCTCCACTGCATTTGATGTTTGTGAAATGTTTGTATATCGCTCAGGGAGTGTTGGGCTCAGAATAACTCTGACACATTTGTTTTGTGCCAATGAAATGTCCTCTTCTGCCAAGTGGGTGATCCTGGATACGTGGACGTTTACATGATGCAATGTGTCATTCACAATTAATACATCAGTCATTTCAAATACACCAGTAGTGCTCACATTATACTGTAATACACATGACCTTTGCTACCGGTCTATAAAACATTTCCTGCTACTGATGGAGCACAGCAGGGGTGATGGAACGTAGGGGACTTGCTTTATATCTAGTCAGCAAATGACTTCCCCTCCCCCCACATTACCTCACTGATCAACAGCGCCCCCTAGTGAATTTTCAAGAAAAGCTGAGCCTATCTGTGAGGCACATCTATACTTTGGCATAGGGGGTTCAGAGGCTGCAGACAATCCGCTCTTCCAGGTCTTAATACCAAGGGGGGCAGATCTTTTGAATAGGAAAACAAAGATTTGATAAAAATGATAAAAATCTAACATTTTGTCCACCACTAGGGGGAGCCTTATACTATTCCGTAATTGAGTTTCATGTATAATCAAAAGGGGATAAAAGTTTTTGTAATAGGAGAACCCCTTTAAGTGAATACATATTGTTGCAGTTATCTTACTGCAGTAGCCCCACATGGCCACCAGATGGCAGCACTACTCTCTGCAACATTCTCTGTACTGTGAAGTTTATAGACTATTTTAGGGACATTCTTGTAAGCATATTAATTTGGAAACCTCTAATCCTTCCCGCCATCTTGAGAGCTTGTTCTTACTACTTGGCAGCCTGGACTAGTTCTATCAATGTATACCCGGGCTGAGGCGGGCAGGATGGCACAGGGTGAAGCCTGATTTTCTCTACATACTGTTAAGCCGCACACTGCCTCGTCTTCACTTATCTCTGATACTTCGCTCATGAAAGCGCCACTTAACCTCTAATTTTCTCCTTGTCTGAACATGAATTCATTGGATTCCCTGTGGTGTCAGAGGCTGAAGTGGGTTCTAAGCGGCCATAATATCAGACAGTATGAACCTGTGTAACCCGGCTATAGAGGGGCTACTGCCCGCCTTTCAGCATCTGAGGTTCTAGTACCCAATGCCGAGATGCCCATATAATTATGCCAACCACAGTGCCCTCGAATAATATCCGTTGGCCAGATATCCACATAATATTGCCAATAATTAACCATAGTGCCGTCACAATAGTGTCAGCCAAATATCCCTATAACATTGCCAGTCAGCTGTAGTGCCCTCATAATCGTGTCAGTCCGCCACATATCCCCATCGGGATTGCACCACCAATGAGGCCAGGTGAGGCGAGAGAGGGGCAGCGGAAGGGCTGAAGGGAAGGGGTTAGGTTAAGAAATTGGCATTGGGGAGGGAGAGGCGCCATTTCATTTTTTCTCAGGCAGCAGAAAGGCTAGGTGCACCCCTGATCCCCATAACAGTGCCAGTTACCTGTAGTGTGCCCATCACAGTGTCATTCAGCCACATATCCAGGGCTCAAGTCCAGTAGGAACTTGTGGGAACGGCGTTCCTGCACTTTTTTCACAGCAGGAATGCCGTTCCCTTTTAGGGCCATGACGGGGGCCGTTGCCCCGGGCGCCAGGCTGCTGGGGGCACTGGCCAGTGGCAAAACATTTTTTTAAATCAATCACCCACCATGTTTTTATGTTCACTAGTCTGCGGCGCGCTCTGCACAGTGAGGAGCACTGATCACCAGGGCAGGGCGAGCACAGCACCCCCAATCTCACCGATAGGCTCCGCCCACCTTCCAGGCGGGAAAGGCAGTGCGGAGCCAGAACAAGAAAGGGCTGCCGCACTGCCACGGACTACTAACAGACAAGTGTTCCACTCCAGTCGGTTTTGCCCAGAACCCAGTGTAGTGACACACACCACAGGCAGCCAAGCGACAGTGACAGACAGACAGTCGGTGTCACTCAGTCCCTCCCTGAGTGTAGGTGTCGGCAGGAGCAGAGCAGGACAGGAGGTATATATATATTAATTTATAATAATGAAGGAATAAAAAAAATACAGTGAGTGAAGTGCCATGAGAGCCAGGCCAAGGCCGTCAAGCAGGTGCAGTCAGGGTGCTGCTGGTGAAGGATGACCAGGGACACTGAGACACTAGTACTGCCTGTGGAATGCCATCTTCTGCCCATCTCTCCTGTCCAGTCCATGTCCATCTATATACCACCAGGGTAGGCCTGGTATATGGACAGCAGAGATGGGCAGATGGCATCCCACAGGCAGTACTAGTGCACTGGGGGCTGATGGAGAAGCACTGGGGGCTGATGGAGAGGCACTGGGGGCTGATGGAGAGGCACTGGGGGCTGATGGAGAGGCACTGGGGGCTGATGGAGAGGCACTGGGGGCTGATGGAGAGGCACTGGGGGCTGATGGAGAGGCACTGGGGGCTGATGGAGAGGCACTGGGGGCTGGTGGAGAGGCACTGGGGGCTGATGGAGAGGCACTGGGGGCTGGTGGAGAGGCACTAGGGGCTGGTGGAGAGGCACTGGGGGCTGGTGGAGAGGCACTGGGGGCTGGTGGAGAGGCACTGGAGGCTGGTGAGAGGCACTGGGGGCTGGTGAGAGGCACTGGAGGCTGGTGAGAGGCACTGGGGGCTGATGGAGAGGCACTGGCGGCTGGTGGAGAAGCACTGGGGGCTGGTGGAGAGGCACTGGGGGCTGGTGAGAGGCACTGGGGGCAGGTGAGAGGCACTGGGGGCTGATGGAGAGGCACTGGCGGCTGGTGGAGAGGCACTGGGGGCTGGTGGAGAGGCACTGGGGGCTAATGGAGTGGCACTGGGGGATGGTGGAGAGGCACTGGGGTCTGGTGGAGAGGCACTGGGGGCTGATGGAGAAGCACTGGGGGCTGGTGGAGAGGCACTGGGGGCTGATGAGAGGCACTGGGGGCTGATGGAGAGGCACTGGGGTCTGGTGGAAAGGCACTGGGGTCTGGTGGAGAGGCACTGGGGGCGGATGGAGAGGCACTGGGGGCTGGTGAGAGGCACTGGGGCTGATGGAGAGGCACTGGGGACTGGTGGAGAGGCACTGGGGGCTGGTGAGAGGCACTGGGGTTGACGGAGAGGCACTGGGGGCTGGTGAGAGGCACTGGGGGCTGGTGAGAGTTACTGGAGGCTACTATGAGCCTACTGGGAGCTGGTGGAGAGGCACTGGGGGCTGGTGAGAAGTACTGGGGGCTGCTCTGAGGCTACTGGGGGCTACTATAAGGCTACTGGGAGCTGCTATAGGGCTAATGGGGGCTGCTATGAGGCTACTGGGAGCTGCTATAAGGCTACTGGGGGCTGCTATGAGGCACTTATCTGAGGTCTGATTGGGAGTCATTCATATTGGGGTCTGAGCTGAGGTGTGATCTGAGGTCTTATTGGGGTCTTATTAACATTGGGGATCTTATTGGGGCTGTTAGCTGAGATCTGATTAACATTGGGGGTCTGATTGGTGGTCTAACCTGAGGTGTAATGAAAAATATTTTTTTCTTATTGTCCCCCTCTAAAACCTAGGTGCGTCTTATGAGCCGGTGCATCTTATAGGGTGAAAAATACGGTATTTGCTTGCTACTCCTCCTGACCTCCCCTGCCCTTTGCGTACGCCGCGAGCTGTGACGTGGCAGTGGATCTTGGGTGAGTTCCCACACTTTTTTCCCAGGACTTGACCCCTGCACATATCCCCATAACAGTGCCATTTACCTATAGTGCCCCCACAATAGTGTCACTCAGCCACATATCTCCATAACAGTGCCAGTTACCCATGGTGCCTTGGTAATATTGTCAGTCAGCCACATAACCGTGTTCTTTAGCCATAGTGCCCTCATAATAGTGTCTGCTAGCAACAGTGCCCCCTTAATAATGCCATCCAACCTGCTATGCTGTGGGCACTACAATGGCTGAGTGTTAGGCCGGCCATACACATGAGATAGCTGTTGGCTTAATGCTCGTTCGGCTGACCGCCTTCTCTCCTGACCTTCCCTGTACACACGCACACTTGGCTTTGTCAAGCGTGCATGTGTTGTGAATGGGTGAGGGGAGAAAGCTGCTGGAAGACACCTCTGTCAGCGCCTTATCTCCCTGAGAACAAAAGGATTGGGCATGCTGAAATCCAACGGTCCAATCATTCCCTCTCCTAACATTTGTCATGGGTAGGGAATCGGGAGGCCCCCATATAAATTCGATGATTGACTGATCCCACCAAAATCGGTTGCCATACATCTCATGTCTATGACCAGCTTTACTCTTTACGTACAAGGGTAAGAGATAATGAGAATGGGGCCCATGTCAGGGGCACCCACAGGACCTCAGCGGGGGCAGGGTATGCAGCGGCCGTGGCACCATGATATAATCATGAGGAATCAATAAATAATTTTCATGTCCAGGAAGTCTGGGTGACAACCCCGGAATGAACTAATACGGCTGCCATATTGGGGGTCACCCAGCTTTCCTAGAAGCAGATATAACCGAGAAACACCTAATGTTTTTTTTTAACAAGACGACTCTAGGATTTGTATGAACCAACGTTTTTTTATTTTATTTTGCAGGAATATGCCTTAAAGGGGAACCCCTCCCCCTATAGCAGTGATGGCTAACCTCCGGCACTCCAGCTGGGGTGAAACTACGACTCCCAGCATGCTCCATTCATTTCCATGGAGTTTGGAGAACAGCCACGTGTACATCTTGGGAGTTGTAGTTTTATCACAGCTGGAGTTCCGGAGGTTCGCCACCACAGCCCTATAGGGTAACCTTGACAGTCACCATCTTGGCAGGATCCATACGGGAGCTCTGGGAAGTGCTTCCGTGATTCCATGAAATCTATATAGGGAAATTTCCATGAGCTCAGAGCGAGTGCTCTCCAGTGGTCCTGCTGCGTATTTATGGGTGGTCCACAAGGGGCACGCGGGCATCCCTAGCCCTGGGTGCAGTCTGTGAGGGTGAGGTCTTTGGCGGGTCACTTCTTGGGGCGTTTGGAGGGGTTGCTCCCGTTTTCCCTCGCTTTACAGCCATGTTTCAGGCCTTGTCTCGGGTTGCCTGGGATTCTATACATAGGGCTGAGGCTTTGAATAGGCAGACTGACCCTCTTCTGTGGCCGTGTCATTGCTGTGGTATTTTTGGGAATGGCAGCTGCAACCCCTCCTCCCCCTCCCCTGCAGCCTCTTGTGATGTATCTGAAGCTGCATAGCACACAGGTAGAGCTGCTCCTCCGGAGGAACACCATAGGGGTCCATGCCAGACCCTCACCAGTGGGCACAATGATGGGGCCGGGCCGTACGGACAAGCTTCTACGTAAACAATGGGATGGGGCACGCTTAGGAGAGAAGGAGGTCAAATCCCACTGATCAAACATTGATGTCCTATTCACTCAGCAGTTGTCACTTGCATGGAGGCTCTTACCCAGCAGGGGGCGACAATGAGCACAGGAGAAAGTTCCCCCCATCCAGGGTAAAGAATAGGAAACCTGTGCTTCAGCCTGATGCATGATGGGAAAACCGTCCATTATCAAAAAGCTTTTTTTTTCCAGAAACTGCGCCACCGTCAGCCATAGGCCGTGTGTGGTATTGCAGCTCAGTCCCATGCAAGTAAATATAAGACACGGCCCATGGATGATAGTTTTGCTAATTAAGGGGAAAAAAACAATTATATATTTATCTAATCATGTAAAACCCTCTGAAGGGATTATCCTAACATTAAACATCATATAGACTGTATAGATTATAAAGATGAAGAATATTCGCCTCTTACATAATGTTAAAAAAAAGGATTCGGTGACTAGTACTTACATTGACTTACATAGTAGGGCGCCACCTGGTGTTCAAAGTGTATAGCAATGTGTACGTCCACCGAAGGATCAGCTGATGGTGGACGCACATGCTCAGTCCCTCTCCTCACAGCCAGGTCTTTACTGCAGGGCAGCCACTAGAAATAGCATTCTACTCCGCCTGTCTGCAGTGGTTTAGACTCCTCCTGCGGGGAAGTAAAAGGTATTATATTGTCAGCTGCCAGAGGGGGAAGGAGACTGATTCTGTCCAGAGACCCCCCAAGCACCAAGGAGGACACAGAAGAGCCCAAATAATAAGCAAAAAGTTGTTTTTCATGCAGGAATCACTGCCAATGACTATAAAGGAGCCATTGCTTCTGGGATAACACTGAAAAAGGACCCGTCCCCGCTCCTGACATGTCTACTTTAGTAAAATACTTATGACAATTCTCGCGCATCTTTTCTTATAACCCTGTGTTGTACCGTCCCTCTGTTATTCCTACTGGAACGTAATGAATACACCTGGTTGTTACCATTCTCCTCCTCAAAAGGGGGTGCATCACTGCACAGCCTGACACTGTCATTGCTGATTGGACCAAAATAGATATTGTAGGGATACACACCCCAACCCAGCTAGTTCTCAATGTATTCACACATTTTCAGGAGGAATAACAGAGGAACGACACAATGCAGAGTTCTAAGAAATGATGCCCCAGAATTGAATATGAATTCTTACTATAACAGACATGTCTGGAGCGGTGGCGGGAGTGGCAGCCATACAGACGCCCTGCAGATCTTGCGGCGCTGGCGCAGAGCGGGTATCTGAGCGGTTACAGGAGATGGGTGGTAGTTTTATGCGTTACACGATCCGGGTGTTTGATTCGGGTGGGATCAGCGATACCGCGTATTATAAGATACTGTAACAGGCTGGTATGTGAGCGGTGCCAGGCGGCATGCTGTGACAGGCTCATGCCACACGCCAAATATCTTTTTTGTGTCCCTGTCTGTCCTGTCCAGGGGGTGGGGGGGTCGGAGTGTCCCTCAGGAGCCGACGTGATGGATCGCAGACCAGTAGAGCGCTGTGATTATGTCGGAAGTGATAGGAGAGGAATGCATCGCTGACATTCATCTGCTCCATGAGGGGGTGTTCTGACCATTACGTTATCTTATACCCAAAAGAAATCTGTGTGGCACGCCCCAGCAAACCTCTCTGTACCAATCAATCACTGGCATGGCCGCTGCACAGTATGAAACAGATCCCGCCAGGAGGCGTTCATGCCCCGGTCTCAGCTTCCACCTGTTTCTGCATTACAACCCTTTCTGCTCGGCCGTCAGCTTCTTCGCTCCTGTGTTTCTGGGGGATATGACAGAATCAGCTGCTGGAACACTTTATCTGGAGACTAAAATTAGGATTGTTTCTGGGTGAGGAGAAGCGACTCCGCAGCTCGGATCCACACACGACCAGGACCCCTAGACTAAGGACCCTTCACCAGACCCCAGAAGTCACCGGGAACTAGAACACCTCAGCTTTACTGAGCGGGAGGGAAGTTCAGCATTAAGGTAATTAAAGGGATCCTCTAGCTGATATCATAAAGGTGGTCTCTGTGATCAGCCATGTCTGACTATGGTGGTCTTCCGGCTGGGTATCTGCCCCAGTTATTTCTGTTAGGCTACATGAACACGACAGTTGTTTTTCTCGGCTTCCGTTTCAGTTTTTTTTTCCGGATAAAATAGGAACCCGTTCATTTCAGTGGGTCGGCAAAAAATTGCTGACAGTTCATCCGTTTGTGTTCCGCGTCCGTTGTCCGTGTTTCCCTTTAGCAAAAAAAGTAGTGCGTGTCCTGATTTTTTCTCATTTGCGGACGAGGATAGGCATTTATTACAAGGGATCTGTGAAAACAAAGGAATCCTCCCCAAAAAAACTGATGGACCATCAGTTTTTTTTGCGGATCCCAATTTGCGGACAGCAAAAAACAACTGTCGTGTGCATGTAGCCATATTCACAGTTGATAGTGGTAAGTAGTGTTGAGCGAACTTGTTTTTTAAGTTCTGCGTCCAAAGTTCGGGTTCGGGTTATCGAAGAATCCCGTTATGGATTCCAAATTCCGTTATGGTCCGTGGTAGCGGATAACCCCAACCCGAACTTTGGACGCAGAACCTAAAACACAGATTCGCTCAACACTAGTGGTAAGCCTTTACAAAATGTACTTCCCCTTTGCCTCCTTTTGGTGGGGGCAAAGGGAATAAAGCAGCTTCCATACAGGGTCCGACTGGCCCACCAGAGTACCAGAGGACCCCCGGTGGCCCAAGCTAGGGTAATATTGGGCCCCTAGTAAAAGAGGGCTCTTAAGGTCCTATGTACAGAGAGGGTGGGCCCTTAGAATCATTTCCTCTGGTGGGCCCGAGGGACTTTAGTCCGACGCTGCTGCCATACCATAGGAGAGGAAACTCCAACCTCAAGAACTGGCAGAGCCCCCAGACCTTGTCAGCAGATTATGTACATCAGGGGTCTCCAACCTGTAGCTCTCCAGCTATTGCAAAACTACAACTCTCAGCGTGTTCATCTTCTGCACTCTTTTGTGTCTTCTTTTCCCTTTGGTTATTTTTGCAACTTTCAAACGCAGTTTGCGTCTCAATTTCCTTACCATTCTCTGCTTGCTGTCAGTGAACGGGACCTACTTACACCCAGAGATGAAATACTGTCCGAGTTTAGTACGTTTGAGGCTAAGATCACATGACAAAATCAGCGGCAGAAGAATCAGTAGCTTGAAACAGGTCGTTTCGGTGGCAGATTTGTAATTTACTGGAGGTGTTAGAGGAGTTTTTACAAGAGTATTAGAAGAGTATTTGGTGGAGGTCTCTCTTCTATGAAATCTGCTTCCAAGAAGTAACATCACTTCTCTCGCATTTTTCAAATAAGCTACTGAAAAAACTTTGATCATTAAAGTCAATGGAGAAACTGTTGGTGAGTTTTGAATGTGTCTTTAGCAGAGGGAACGCCCGTTTGCTGAATCAACGGCAGATTTTAGCCGTGTGCACATACCCTCAGACGCCTCAGCAGCACAAGTCTCTCTCTGGTTTGGATAGTTTGTTACAATGTATCAGCCTGTAGTTTTATAGACTTGACACAATTGTAGCAGAACATTCAGCTGCGAGATGTGTTAAAGGGGTTATCCTGCAGTAGAAAAACATGGCAGATTTTTCTTCCCAGATACAGCTCCACCCCAGTCTGTGGGTTGTTTCTGGTACTGCAGCTCCGTTCCATTGAAGTGAATGGTAGCTGAGCTGCAATACCGGACGAAACCTGTGGGCAGGTGTAGCGCTGTTGTTGGAAGAAAGCAGCCATGTTTTTGTAAGCCCGGGCAACCCCTTTTAGTCCAGGATGTGTACTTAACCTACAGATGCAAACAGGAATTTTGCCATTCACTGACAGCAAGTAGATGTATGTAATGTCTTGATAGAAAAAGTTTATTAAACAGTTGCTGATCTTTTTATTATTCAGAGATGAAAGGGTTTATTCAACCCCTATAATGCCCCACCAAATGTCCGGGCACCTCATACAGGTTATACTTACCCCGCTCCACAGCACCTGCGTCTCTACTGATGCCCGCACGGCCGCCGCTGCATCTCCCCATAGCACAGATCAAAACATCTGGGAACGGGGAGGGGCAGCCAATAGCAGGCTGCGACCGGGACGAGTCTTGCTTGCGTCACCCGCGATGCTAGAGAGGCTCGTCCCTGTCGTGGCCCGCTTTTTGCTGAACAACTAACCCCCACCCCCGTTCCTGGGTGTTTTGATCCGCGCGGGAGATGCAGTGGCGGCCGTCCGGGTGCCGGGGAGCGGTGTAAGTATAATCTGTATGAGGTGCCTAGGCATTATAGGGATTGGATAACCCCTTTAAACGTGATTTATATAAAACTGTAAAAGCCATGAAAATTCCATTAAACCGCCATATTGGTCTCAGGCGTGCCGGATTATCTGGATTCTGCTGTATATTATAGCCACAGTTGTTTTTTTTTGTGCTCTGATTTTCATGGTTTAATTGTTTTTCTTTGCAGGTAAATGGCGGCTTTGTCCCTCCCGCCACAGAACTCACACGTGGGTTTAGACATGCCGGGGAGCGCTCCTCGCTTTCTGTCTTTTCCTCGTGCAGTCACAGCGCCCATAGGCACATATGCCGTCCTGCGGTGTCGGATCAGCGGAGATCCACCGCCCATTGTATTGTGGGAACGCGTTGGAAACATCCGTCTACAGCTGGGCGACAGATGCTATGCTCAGAGAGACGGGGACTGGTACCAGTTAGTGATCAGCGACCTGCGGCTGGAGGATTCGGGCCATTACATGTGCAGAGCTAGTAACTGGTCAGGGGAAGGCTACGCCGGCGCCAAACTCACTGTGACACTCAACAGCGCCGTGGTCAACGAGCCACGTTTTGATCTATCGAATGAAGCATTTTCATCCACAAAGTTGGCCAACACGTCTTCTTCTTCCATCGTGGAGCCTTCAGTCGAAACAACCCAAGAGCCAACTCCACTGGACGCATCCAACAGCCTTGACCAGCACTCTGAAGACCCCGACGCCGCTCCGTATTTTCTGCTCCTTCCAAGGTCACAGAGGTTGACCCGTGGTCAAAGTGGGGAGTTCACATGTACAGTTTTGGGGAAACCAGAGCCTACGATTCGTTGGGAGAAAGATGGAAGGGGTCTTGAAGAGATTTTTGATAGGTCTCATTACCAGTTGTCTTCTGGGGGTCACACCTTAAATATTTTTCAAATTCGCCCTCCAGACGCTGGCGTCTACGTTTGTCGAGCCACTAACTCTGTTGGGCAGTGTTTGGCGGCAGCTGTTCTGCTGGTGGACCCGACTCCTCGTCAAGGTCCAGAACCAATTCCAGGGGACCCCCCTGCTCAGGTGAAAGTCTTCACAGTCAACGAAGGGAAACATGCCAAGCTTCGCTGTCTGGTGACTGGAAAACCAAGGCCTGAGATTGTCTGGCGTAAAGATGGACGCGCGGTCAGCCCTGGACGCCGGACTCTCATTTATGAAGACCGTGATGGCCACTTTATACTCAAGGTGCTGTTCTGTCGCCAACAAGATCGAGGCTTGTACGTGTGCGGTGCCTCAAATTCAGCTGGAAACACGCTCAGTGCCGTCATGTTACATGTCAGAGGTATGTGGGTGGAGCACGAAATTAAATCTGACTGCTAAATATGAAGTTCCATAATATATAAGCATGGGTTAGCCAATGTTCCTCAAGGGCAGGGACGGAAATAGGGTTGTTTGGCACATAGCTATGAATGGGGCCCCATGGGCATTGATTGGCTTGGCTCCTGGATCTTGTGACCTGGACACCACACTTGTGTGGATTTTAGCCACGTTCTCTGCTTTTTTTGGATGGTTATTTCCTAATGTTGGCCCTACCTACATATTTACATAGGGCTAGGGTCCAGGGCTTCGACTATTTAAATGGGATGAGGGGGAGAGAGAGTGGCTAGAACTATAAACTAGTCAACAATTGAGGGCATATCGGTGGGATGTGTCATCCCTGAAGACGATGGAGACACAGAAATCTGCATAGATGCTGAACAAAGAAGGGTAGCAGGTTTTTAATCAAGACTATATGCAGACTTGCTTAATGGTTTATTTTAGAGGCATTGCAAAAGTATGCACACCCTTTTAGGGCACATTCACACGACTGTAAGTGTTTTGCGGTCCGGCCTTCCCTATGATAGAAATGCCTATTCTTGTCCGCGATTGCAGACAAGAATAGGACATGCTCTAAGTTTTTTACGTGGGTCGCAGAACAGAACTACGGATGCGGACAGGACACGGCCTGCTGTCCTCATCTTATGCGGCCCCGTTAAAATGAATGGGTCCACACCCGTTCCACAAAATTGAAAGAAATTCGGTCGTGTGAATGCACCCTTAGGGCTCATGTACACATCTGTATGTATTTTCCGTTTACGTTCCGTTTTTTGGCATTCCGTATACGGAAATTTGGAACCAATCATTTTAATGGATCCTCAAAAAAAAAACGGACGGTACTCCATATGCCTTCCGTTTCTGTATTTCCGTTTTTCCATTCCGTACAAAGACAGAACATGTCCTATGTTTTTCTGCATAACGGACAAGGATAGGACTGTTCTATCAGGGGCCAGCTGTTCCGTTCCGCAAAAAACGGAATGCACACGGACGTCATCCATATTTTTGCAGACTAGTTTTTTGCGGCCCACAAAATACTGAAAAAAGGGGTATTCCATAAAGGGGTATTCCCATCTCAGACAATGGGGCCATATCGCTAGGATAGGCTCCCATTCTTTAATAGGTGCGGGTCCCACGGCTGGGACCCACACCTACAAGGAGAATAAAGCTGCTCCCATAGAAATGAACGGGAGTGCACTGCGCATGCGCGGCCCATGCTCCCATTCATTTCTATGGGGCAGACGGAAATAGCCGAGCCAGTGCTCGGCTATTTTCGGCGGACCCATGGAAATGAATGGAGGGCGGCTGCGCATGCGCAGTGCGCCCTCCGTTCATTTCCCCGCTACATTCTCATTGTAGGTGCCGGTCCTAGAGGTGGGACTTGCACCTATCAGACAATGGGGGCATATCCTAGCGATATGCCCCCATTGTCTGAGATGGGAAAACCCCTTTAATGGTAGAAGATTTCCAGAAAGTCTAAAGTAAATGTAAATTATTACACGGCCATCTAATCCCTTGCATTCATTCAGTGTCTGTACCGTATTGGGAATTATGACCCATGCTGTCCCATTTCTCCAGAGGTTGGCGATTGCTTTCCAGCTCCGCTGAGAGATGTCGCGGTGAGGGAGGGGCAGGACGCCGTTTTGGAGTGCTCAGTTCCGGAAGGGACCCGGACATCTTGGTACCTGGAAGACCAGAGACTTTATCCAGGAAAACGGCATCATATGGAGGAACATGGTTCCATTAGACGCCTGATAATCCGAGGGGCCCGGACAGATGATGACGGAGTCTATGTGTGTCAGACTCATAAAGGGGCTCAGAGTATTGCAGAAGTCGCTGTAAGAGGTGAGGTCCACAACCACTTATACAATGTCACGCCTCTGACACTCCGCCCAAGGAAGGCCACAAAAAATTCCCAAAAACCCCCACTTTCATGCAAATTTTCATAAGCCCCTCCAACTTTTTGACCCGTGTTACATCTAAAGACAAATTCTAAATTGTACCGTTTCCTGTTAGCAGCCTGGGCGTAGCTATAGGGGGTTCAGAGGTAGCAGTCACTACCGGGCCCAGGATCCTGAGGGGCCCAAAGACCCTTGTGCAGCATAAGAAGACACACAAAGCACTAAGGGAAGGGGGGCCCAAGCTGGACTCTTGCACCGGGGCCCATGAGCCGTTAGCTATGCCCCTGGTTAGCAGACAACATGTCTGACAGCGGACAGAGCTCAACTGCTGTCTGTTGCCAAGGGCAACCAGCCCAATTTTGAAAACAGCTCAAAAGCTGTTAAAGCAAGGTAGACTACACTTTTATAGTCAGAGTTTTTGTAAAAGCTGCCAATGGTATTACACCCATCTATAACCAGAATATGGTCTCTCTCTCAGGGCCCATTGTGAAGAAGTTGCCCCGACGCTTGGAGGTTGCCGAAGGTGGAAACGCAGCGTTTTGTGCTGAGACAGAGAGCGAAGTGGAGCAGGTCGGCTGGACCTGTGATGGTCACATCCTCTCTGAGGATCATAGAACGGTTGTGAAGAGTTTTGGAAGGACGCACGTACTGGTGATAGTCGGGGTGACACAAAAAGATGGCGGTATAATACAGTTCCACGCTGGGCTTTCTGAGTCCTCCTGTCAACTCCGGGTGAGGGGTAAGAGACACCAATCAGACAATTATGCTATGGGGTTCTTGTGTCAATTATAGATGGCTAACCCCCAGTGAGGTGCGAGGTTCAGTGATGGCTCATGCAGACTGTCATTGAGTTCCTCCTAAGGTTTGGGCTTCAAACGGGCTTTTTGAGATTTTAAAGGGGTTATTGCTATAAAGAATGAAAATCCGACATCGTACAGTACATGACAAGCTGTTTTTAGGGCTACTTTCACACTTCCAGTTTTAATTCTGGCAGGCTGTACCGCTGCTGGATGCGGACAGCACGTCGCCCGGCCAATTCTCCACTTGTCTGGCGGAACAGCTATCCCGGAGTTTCACACCTAACAAAGCTAGAACCAGCCCTGTACCTCACATGGATCCAGAGATCTCCCCATTCATTGATCTGTTAGATATATTTCTGGGCGTGTGTCCTTTCTTAGGGTGTGTGTGCTTTCTGCTGCAGCTCTCTCCCTATCACAGCTCAGGGAGCATGTCCTTTCTGCTGTAGCTCTCTCCCTATCACAGCTCAGGGAGCATGTCCTTTCTGCTGCAGCTCTTTCCCTATCAAAGCTCGGGGGGCTTGTCCTTTCTCAGGGGGCATGTCATTTCTGTTGACACTGTCTCGCTATCACAGCGCAGGGGCTTGTCCTTTCTCAGGGGGCATGTCATTTCTGATGATGCTTTCTCGCTATCACAGCTCGATGGCTTGTCCTTTCTTAGGTGGCGTCTGCTTTCCGCTGCAGCTCCTCTCTATCACAGCTCAGGGGTCATGTCCTTTCTGCTGTAGCTCTCTCCCTGTCAAAGCTCAGGGGGCTTGTCCTTTCTCAGGGAGCGTGTGATTTCTGCTGCAGCTCTCTCCCTATCACAGCTCAGGGGGCTTGTCCTTTCTGCTGCAGCTCTCTCCCTGTCAACGCTCAGGGGGCTTGTCCTTTCTCAGGGGGTGTGTCATTTCTGATGATGCTCTCTCCCTATCAAAGCTCAGGGGGCTTGTCCTTTCTCAGGGGGTGTGTCATTTCTGATGATGCTGTCTCGCCATCACAGCTCAGGAGGTTTGTCCTTCATCAGTGGGTGTGTTCTTTCTGCTGCAGTTTTTCCCTATAACAGCTAAGGGTGTGTGTCCTTTCTCAGAGGGCATGTCCTTTCTGCAGCAGTTCTGTCCATGCAACTATCACACCTTCTAACTGTAGATAGGGCTGGTGGCAGTTGAAAGATGGGACTGAGCATGTGCGACCACCTCAACGATGTTACTAATGGGGATAGAAAAATAAGGAAATGAACAAACAGCAGGTGGCGCTATACAGATACATTTTATAAAGTAACTCAGGGGCTGTACTAAATTTTGAATTACATGCCGTTACAAAAGTATTCAGATCCAGGCGCTGAGTTGAAAAGCGTAGAATATCATCAATATATAATCGATGGAAATCTGGCCGCCAACACCCCTGCCGATCAGCTGAATGAATGGCCAGTGATAATGCAGTCAGCTCCCCCTAGTGGTCGCTGCTCTCTGTGTCTATGCAGCCGATTTGGATCTCTGTATCAGAAAATGGTTGGACCTAAATGTGATAAAAGTTGGAGGGTCACTTTAGAAGCTAAAACTGATGCAGTTTGTTCTGCATTTGTATGCATGGGAATGCTTGGTATTTAAGAGGTTAATCCGAGGGTGCATCTGAGCCGCCTCTTCTATGAATATTGTTGGATTAACGAAATCCCACGTGGCGCAGTCCCGTTACATGTCTCACTAATGAGATAACCAAATGCTCCTCCGTATGTGCAGCCTTCTGAATCATAACAGCTCCGTCTCTCCTCCAGTCACCCCTGAAGTCACAGCTTCACCTTCTGACACTTTTCTTCCATATTAAGAAATCAGAGCACTTAAAGGGATAGTCCGGAACACAAGACTGATACACTGTTAGGTCTGCTTCAGGGCCTGGGGCGGAGCATGACACAAGGATTCTCTCTATGGTGATATCAGAATTAGTCATGCTCCGCCCCCTCCCTGGACACTAACCCAGTGCATCTGTTCGTAGGCCCCTTTCACGCGAGCAAGTTTTCCGCGCGGGTGCAATGCGTGACGTGAACGCATAGCACCTGCACTGAATCCATTCATTTCTATGGGTCTGTGCACATGAGCGTTGGTTTTCACGCATCAGTTCTGCGTTGCGTGAAAAACGCAGCATGTTCTATATTCTGCCCTGGCCCCATAGAAGTGAATGGGGCTTCAGTGAAAAACGCATTGAATCCGGAAGCAAGTGCGGGTGCGATGCATTTTTCACTGATGATTGCTAGGAGATGTTGTTTGTAAACCTTCAGTTTTTTATCACGCGCGTGAAAAACGCATCAAAACGCATTGCACCCGCGCGGAAAAAACAGAACAACTGAACGCAATCGCAGACAAAACTGACTGAACTTGCTTGCAAAATGGTGCGAGTTTCACTGAACGCACCCTGTACGCATCCGGAGCCAATCCGTCACACTTGTGTAAAAGAGGCCTTAGGCCTCATGCACATGAACGTATTTTGGGTCCGCGTCCGAGCTGCATATTTTGCGGCTCGGGCGCGGACCCATTCACTTCAATGGGGCCGCAGAAGATGCGGACAGCACTCCGTGTGCTGTCTGAGTCCTTCGCTCCGTTCCGTGGCCCCACAAAAAATATATAGCATGTCCGATTCTTGTCCGTTTTGCGGACAAGAATAGGCATTTCTACAATGTGCCGCGTTCCGTAAATTGCGGAACGGAAAGCGGAACAGCTTCTGTGTTTTGCGGATCCGTGGATTGCGGACTGTAATACTTCTACGGTCGTGTGCATGAGGCCTTAGGCTTAGATACACTAGCACAGCGGACAGTATCACGCAGGGTGGGCTTAGATACAGCAGTTTATCAGACAGTATCACAAAAGATGGGCATAGATACACAGTTTAGACAGCAGTAACACACATGCTAGTTTAGATACACTGGCTCTGCAGTCAGTATCACACATCATAGACTTAGATACACTGGCTCTGCAGTCAGTATCACACATCATAGACTTAGATACACTGGCTCTGCAGTCAGTATCACACATCATAGTCTTAGATACACTGGCTCTGCAGTCAGTATCACACATCATAGACTTAGATACACTGGCTCTGCAGACAGTATCACACATCATAGGCTTAGATACACTGACTCAGCAGACAGTATTGCACATCATAGGCTTGGATACACCCACTCAGTGAAAATGATTTTTATAAATGCAGCTATTATTTAATTTTCCTTTTTTTCTACATTTTCACCATAATGAGAAATCAGTATTGGAGATGTTCCTAGCGGGTCTTGTTCCTGCAACGGTGGAGCTATTATATACTTCCCTCTCGTGAATCATATAATATAATACGATATCATATATTTCATATAAATATAGAATTTAACACAACCTCCAGGAATTCTCTTGTAGACGTCTGGCCGATAGATAGTCCATCACCTAATTGCTCTGCCCATGATTGGTTGGAACAGTGATAAGGGAAGAGCTTAAAGGGGCAGTGAGTGGGAATTGAGCTGCGGTTCATCGGCGCGACCACTACGCAGTGGACAAAGACTTCTGCTTCCAGCTCCATCCACTGTATAGTTTCCAGGCTGGTGGCTGCTCATACCAGCTGATCAGTGGAAATGCCGGGTGTAGAACCCTCAACGATTTGATATTGATGACCTATCCTGACGATAGATCATCAATATGTAAAGACCAGAGGACCCCCTTAATATTACTCGGTCTCCATTATTCTTTCATAGTCTCCATTGTGAAATGTCAGTTGTTTAGTCTGTCATGGTTCTGTCATTTGATGTTCCTTGTTTTCCATTGTTTAGTACTTCTTGGGCTCCGTTATGTAATATAGCTCATTCTCGATTTTTTTTTAACTGTATAGCGTTGCTTGGTCTCCATTACTTGGTTTTCCATGGTCTCTGCTATGTAATGTAGCTCGATCTCCATTATTTGGCCTTTTGTGATTTCTATTGTATAATTTTGCTTGATCTCCCTTGTTTGGTCTTTCAATGTCCCCATTGTGTATTTTAGCTCGATCTCCATCGTTTGAGTCTTCGTGTCTCCATTGTGTAATATAGTTTGGTCACCATAGTTTGATCCTTCTTGGTCTCCATTGTGTAATGTAGCTCGGTCTCCATTGTTTGGTCTTTCATGGTCTCTGTTGTATAATGTAGCTTGGTCTCCATCATTTGGTCTTTCTTGATTTCCATTGTGTAGTGTTGCTCGGTCTCCATTGTTCAATCCTTCTTGGTCTCCATTGTGTAATGAAGCTCGGTTTCCATTGTATGGTCTTTCATTGTCTCGTTTGGTCTTTCTAGTTCTCCATTGTGTAATGTTGTTCTGTCTCCATCGTTTGGTCTTGCTTGGTCTCCTTTGTGTAACGTTGCTCAGTCTCCATTATTTGGTCTTTCTTGGTCTCCATGTAATGTTGCTTGGTCTCCATTGTTCAATCCTTCTTGGTCTCCATTATGTAATGTAGCTCGGTCTCCATTGTATGGTCTTTCATTGTCTCCATTGTATAATGTAGCTCGGTCTCCATTGTTTGTAGGTTCCCATTGTGTAATGTATCTTGGTCTCTATCGTTTGGTCTTTCTAGTTCTCCATTGTGTAATGTAGCTCTGTCTCCATTGTTTGATCCTTCTTGGTCTTCATTGTGTAATGTTGTTCTGTCTCCATCGTTTGGTCTTGCTTGGTCTCCGTTGTGTAATGTTGCTCAGTCTCCATCATTTGGTCTTTCTTGGTCTCCATTGTGTAATGTGGCTTGGTCTCCATTGTTCAATCCTTCTCGATCTCTTTTTTGTAATGTAGCTCAGTCTCTATTGTTTGGTCTTTCATGGTTTGTGTAATGTAGCTCGGTCCCCATTGTTTGGTCTTCCCTGCTCTCCATTGTTGAATGTTGTTCGGTCTCCATTGTTTAATCCTTCTTGGTCTCTATTGTGTAATGTAGCTCAGTCTCCATTGTTTGGTCTTCCCTGCTCTCCATTGTGTATTGTTGCTTGGTCTCCATTATTTGGTTTTTCTTGGTCTTCATTGTTTACTGTTACTCAGTCTCCATTTCTCAATCTCAATCCAGGGTCCGTATATGCAATAAAAACAATTTATTTAGACAGGTCCGCCCCTGACGAAGCTCAAGGAGCGAAACCCGGGCTATCGAAAGATGCTGGGATCTTGTTTTATGTGATTTTAAAAATACATTGTTTGTGAGTATATGTCTAAATAAATTGTTTTTATTGCATATACGGACCCTCACTATGGTAGGAGCATTTGTTACCTACAGGCCAGCATTTTAAAGAAAAAACCTTCCCAAGAGAGACGAGACAGCTGTGATTGTGTTGGTGTTGTCCGTACACATTTGATCCCTTTGCAGGATACCTTTGAGTAGCGGATATCTGCAGACCTCGAACTCCTTAGGAAAAAGATAATAAGGAGAAACTGCTTTGCGATTCTTTGCCACCACGCCCGGTCTCGATCTGAACTTTTTCTGGTTCTAAGCATGTAACTGTCTCAAAGGAAATCCATTTTTTATTTAAATTTAAAAAAAAAGTTCCAAATAAGTTCTGCAGCAGCCAGCCATAATGCATACCCTATCTGCTGAAGAACATCAAAACAAAGAGGGCTTTAATCGTTGGTTGACTTCCTCTCTGAAGGAGGTTCTGGTGTGCACCTTTTGTATACTTTTGTCCATATGTAATTCTATATTGGCTCACCCCGTATCATGAGTGTAGATGCAATCTGGAACATGCCAATTTGTCTGTTCTTCAGCCAGGGGGTCCAGCATTGCCTCAGCCTCTGGAGAACCATCTAACAGAACACTAGATGCTGGACAACCCGTGTGCCTCAGCTGCCAGGTGCCCAGCTCAGGGGCCAAAGTGCGCTGGATGAAGGATGGCCAGGAGGTGGAGACAGCAGGACGCATCTCCCTCCAGTCAGATGGCAGAATGAGGAGGCTCCTTATCTCATCACTGGATCGGTTAGATAGTGGGACCTACACCTGTCACCTGGGTAATGACAGCACCAGCTTCACTGTCACTGTGTCTGGTAAGAACGTCTGTAATCCTGTCCTCTGGTCATATATCCACTATGGGGGGAGGGGGGGGGGCATTTTTCTTTAGAAAGAGCCACTTTGCCATCCAAATATAGTTCTGAGTAGAGATGAGCGAACTTTTAAAAAAAGTTCGGCGTTCGGGTTGTGGTAACTCGGTCATCCCGTTATGGATTCCACTACCGCGGACTATAGCGGGATATGGAATCCATAAGGGGCGGCTTCCACCAACCCGAACTGTTGAACAGCTGAAGGACCTGGGGTGACGTCACCGTCATGTGATCAGTGCAGGGGGCGTGGCTCAGCACGGGATCAAATCCAGTGCTGAGCCATGCCCCCTGCACTGATCACATGACGGTGACGTCACCCCAGGTCCTTCGGCTGTTCAACAGTTTGGGTTGGTGGAAGCCGCCCCTTATGGATTCCATATGCGGCGATAGTCCGCGGTAGTGGAATCCATAACGGGATGCGTGAGTTACCACAACCCGAACAACGAACTTTTTTTTAAAGTTCGCTCATCTCTAGTTCTGAGTGCTAATAATTAGATAATGGATTCTGGTTTAAAAGTGACAATATCATACCCCAAAAAGCCCATACAAAACTGATAGACTGTGTTATGCTTGATGCAGGGCCTGAGGAGGCGGAGCATGACACTGGAATTCAGACACCAAAGAGAGGGTCCCTGTGTCAGGCTCCACCCCTTCAGAGTTTGCACAAGGCAAAGCACATCATATCAATGTTCACGGGAGTGTTCCTTTAATTTCATGCCAATGATTATCTTCTGTATTGATGATGATGATGGAACTTGATGATGGGCTTCTATATTTCTAGAGCCTCCAGTGAAGATCATTAACACTAGTAATAACACAGAGCACACGTGTGTGAGCGGAGAACCCCTGGTGCTGAGCTGTGAGGTGTCCAGAGAGAACGCCCATGTGCGCTGGTACCGGGATGGGATGGAGATACAGGAGAGCGAGAACATCAGGCTGGAGTCAGACGGGAGACATCGAAGACTGATCATTACATGTGCCAAACCGGGAGATGCTGGAGAGTTTGCCTGTAATGCAGGAGAAGACTCTGTCTTCTACAACGTCTTCATTTCAGGTATAAACCCCCATACTACTGTAGAAAGTCAGCAATAAGATAGGGTTAGCACCTAGAAAAGTACAGACAAATGTACATACATACATATAACCTACATACATTACTTATCCTGTACTGATCCTGAGCTACATCCTATATTATACTCCAGAGCTGCACTCACTATTCTGCTGGTGCAGTCACTGTGTACATACATTACAGTACTTATCCTGTACTGATCCTGAGTTACATCCTGTATTATACTCCAGAGCTGTACTCACTATTCTGCTGGTGCAGTCACTGTGTACATACATTACTTATCCTGTACTGATCCTGAGTTACATCCTGTATTATACCCCAGAGCTGCACTCACTATTCTGCTGGTGCAGTCACTGTGTACATACATTACATTACTTATCCTGTACTGATCCTGACTTACATCCTGTATTATACTCCAGAGCTGCACTCACTATTCTGCTGGTGCAGTCACTGTGAACATACATTACTTATCCTGAGTTACATCCTGCATTATACTCCAGAGCTGCACTCACTATTCTGCTGGAGAAGTCACTGTGTACATACATTACTTATCCTGTACTGATCCTGAGTTACATCCTGTATTATACTCCAGAGCTTCACTCACTATTCTGCTGGTGGAGTCACTGTGTACATACATTACTTATCCTGTACTGATCCTGAGTTACATCCTGTATTATACTCCAGAGCTGCACTCACTATTCTGCTGGTGCAGTCTCTGTGTACATACATTACTTATCCCGTACTGATCCTGAGTTACATCCTGTATTATACTCCAGAGCTGCACTCACTATTCTGCTGGTGCAGTCACTGTGTACATACATTACATTACTTATCCCGCACTAATCCTGAGTTACATCCTGTATTATACTCCAGAGCTGCACTCACTATTCTGCTGGTGCAGTCACTGTGTACATACATTACATTACTTATCCCGCACTAATCCTGAGTTACATCCTGTATTATACTCCAGAGCTGCACTCACTATTCTGCTGGTGCAGTCACTGTGTACATACATTACATTACTTATCCCGCACTAATCTTGAGTTACATCCTGTATTATACTCCAGAGCTGCACTCACTATTCTGCTGGTGCAGTCACTGTGTACATACATTACTTATCCTGTACTGATCCTGAGTTACATCCTGTATTATACTCCAGAGCTGCACTCACTATTCTGCTGGTGCAGTCACTGTGTACATACATTACATTACTTATCCCGCACTAATCCTGAGTTACATCCTGTATTATACTCCAGAGCTGCACTCACTATTCTGCTGGTACAGTCACTGTGTACATACATTACATTACTTATCCCGCACTAATCCTGAGTTACATCCTGTATTATACTCCAGAGCTGCACTCACTATTCTGCTGGTGCAGTCACTGTGTACATACATTACTTATCCTGTACTGATCCTGAGTTACATCCTGTATTATACTCCAGAGCTGCACTTAATATTGACATTCTTCCTATCAAGCTGTCCTATGTCATCTCCTTACTAAGCTCTTGATGCTTCTCATTCTACATCTAGAGCCTCCAGTGAAGATCATAAACACCAGTGATGACACAGAACACAAATGTTTGAGCGGAGAACCTGTGGTGCTGAGCTGTGAGGTGTCCAGGGAGAACGCCCATGTCCGCTGGTACCGGGATGGGGTGGAGGTGGAGGAGAGCGAGAACATCAGGCTGGAGTCAGACGGGAGACATCGCAGGTTGATCATTACATGTGCCAAACCGGAGGACTCGGGGGAGTTTGTCTGTGACACTGGTGACGATTCGGTCTTCTACACGGTGTCGGTGACAGGTCAGTGACAGGTTCCAGAGCGTTCACACTTCTGCCTTCCTGTGACAATCAACTAATTCCAACGTCGGAGACCAGAGATAATAATAGAGCCTGAGACAAACAACCGGGCGATTAGGTATTAAGATGGATGTAATGAAGAAAACTCGAGAGGTGGTAGATAAGAACTGGATCCGGCTCAAGTCACCCCCATTAACCTGTTATCTGAACGCTGGAATGTCCGTGACATCATCATAGGCACAAGACGAGTGGAAAGTTGCCATGATGCGATTTTAGTGGTCGGGTCTGAAATAAATATTTCTGGTGTAACACAGAGCAATGGAGCATTGAGGGTAAAGAATAATTCTGTGAAGAGGATTTCCACCCAAAAATTCCAAATAGTGGGTGGGTGGGGGGTCACAGACTTGATGATCGGCTTAGAACATGGTGGACCGTATCCACTGGATAGGGGATTGTTGTTAGCAGGGGACCCATGTTGTAAATGTGGCTTCATGTTGTAGGCGGGTACACACTGAGAGAAGGCTGGGCAAATATAAGAAGGCAGGGCCAGCAATACTGTGGTACAGCACAAAATATTGCCCCGACTGAACCAAATACCATAGTCTGCCCCCCCCCCCCCCCCCGCCCGGCTGCCGTGTTGAACTATATCGCTGCCCTGAGGATAGCAATACAGTTGAATGGAGGAGGGCACTTTCCGCCACCGACCAGGTGCATAAGCACATGATGCGTCTAGCATTAATAAATGCTGAGAGTTTTAGACCGCTATGTACTCGGAGGAGGGCTTGGGCGGCCCCCTGGGGCATCTGCCCACCGGGTCTATGGCCAGTCCGCCCCTGGTTGTTAGGTCTGACTGTTGGGACGCCCATCGCTAGAACGAGGATGTGTTCTTCTGATGTTGTTCTGCACAGTTCACCAACACTTTGGGTAAAGAGCCTGTACACAGTATTACAGAGCATCAGGCACTACATGTGCCGCCATATGGAGCCTCCATACCACACTGTAGAATAGGTATATACTCCACTAGAAGTAATGATGCCATACGACGTATGATGGAACAAGCCACAATTTGTTTTAGCCAGATTTTGTATAGCTATAACATTTAAAAAAAAGGTTTCTATGTAAAAAATGACCTGATCAGTGATCCCCAGCGATCAGCTGTAATCAGTGGAGAAATACACCAGGAAGCGTTCAATTTCCCTGCAGTGCCACCACAGGGCAAAGGAAGTATTACAAGAACTAGCAATGAGTTCAGTAGTACATTCACAAGTGGCGGGTCCTCCAGTGAGCGACAGATGGGGTTTCTTATGTCTATGGGCAGATTTAAGGTCTAGTTATGATCACTATATAAAGCACTTGTCTGTCTTCCTTAGAGCCCCCTGTGAAAATAGTGAACACCAGTGACGATGTGGAGTACAAGTCCATGAGTGGTGAGAGCGTGGTACTGAGCTGTGAGGTCTCCCGAGAGAGCGCCCCGGTGCTTTGGTACAAACATGGTGTGGAGATACAGGAGAGCGACAACATCAGAATCCAGTCGCATGGAAGAGAGCGCAGGTTAATTATTTCTGCTGCAAGACCAGGAGACTCTGGAGAGTTTTCATGTGACGCTGGGCAGGATTCAATTTTTTACAGAGTCACTGTAGCAGGTGAGTGTTACCACTCCTCACATACCATGGTCATCAGTGATCTATCAACTGACATGGGGCCCATGTTGACCTGGCAATGCTTTCCCTGCTTGCTGTGACAGTGTCAAAGCCGCTACTTACAGTCACCACTAGAGGGAGCTCATTGTATACAGATTTATAAAGCTCCATTGAGTTCAGCACTGTATAATTCCCTATGCAGGGAGCTCCCCCTAGCGGTGGTAGTATGCAACCACAATTACATAATTTACCAAGTGCGAAAAACAGAGGCCCTCCCATATACACCTGGAGTAGATTTCACCTATAACTTACGTCAATTTTTTGGTGTAAATTCTTGTAAATGTGCTAGGTTGTGATGGCCCCAACCCTTAAAGGGATATTCCCATCTTAATGATCACTGTTAAATCTGTTAATGATTTGTGATCATTAGTTAGTGATCATTTTTCTAAATATGTTTAATTAACTAATTCCCACCCCTTAGAAGAAAATGAAGATATACTTACCTGACTGTTGTCTTCCGTCTCCACTGGTTACGGCCACCGCTCTTCTACCGAATCGCGGTGGCCGCGCTTGTGCAGACGACTTCTTCTTTTCTCCCGGCCGGGCCGCGCGCAGTCCTAAAAGCGCATGCCGACGCTGCGCATGAGCTATGGTGACTTCTTCCTGGCCAGTATAGTATACTTGCCAGGAAGAAGTCACCAGGGCGCATGCGCGGCGACGTGCACGTTCAGTCCAGCGCGTGGCCCAGCTGGCAGAAGACGTCAATCAAGATGGAGCCCGACCCCTGCTGAAACCAGGAAGTGAATGGTGCGCCGGGAGCAGGTAAGTATGAAAGACCGTAATGGGAATATCCCTTTAAGTTAACCTCTGCCCACTTTTTTAAAAAAAAGTATTGAAAACGGTGCAAAACATAAAAAGTTGCGAAATGTTTGTGTAAATTGTAATTTGCAGCAAATTTGGCTACATTTTTACCCCATAAACGTTTTGTAAATGACCCCCAATGCATGTGTCGAATTAAGAATTTGAATTCCACTGTGGATTTTCCACCTGCAAATCCGGACAGAAAATCTGCAGCATGCCTGTGGCTGTAGCCTGGTTCTGGAGGTTCTCAGCACTGTCTATATATATCTATCATAAAAGCAGTAATAATGGGGGAGAGGAAGGGGGAGGATACTTTTCTAGATTTTCTCCTAGAACCCTGCAATCATTCTCTACCTACTGTGAAATGGCTGATAACAGGTAACAATAGATTGTACAACGAGTGGAGATGATAGCCTTCAGATCCGCAATTCTTACAAAATAGTTCCAAGCTAAAATCTTGGATGATTATATTTCTAAATTCTCTTTAAATTCTATTATTCGGCTTCCAGTATCTTTTTTTTTTTTTTTTTTAACACGCCTGGGATTTTAGCTGAATTCAGAGACCTTTTTATGATAAAAGATAAGCATCTAAGTGTGTCAGCACAGTGTCAGGCAGCAGCCAGGAAAGTGTCAATGATACTGGATGGGGGAACAGCTTTGTATAAATCACCGTCCCCTTAACATGGGGAAGGCATCTCAAAGTCACATCACTTGTTCATCCTCCCTCTGCAGTCGGCACCCTACAGCTTCTAGATAGAGATCATCTCCGGGAATATATTCTCCAGCTATAATGTGACAGAATAATAACCGTGTGTTCTGTGAGATGCAAGGTACATTCAGCTCTCGGAAAGGATTTTTATCTCCATATGTGTTATGGAATGGAGTGAAGTTCTAGACTGGAACCAGAGAGGAGCATTAGAGAAATGGAAATATATTTCCATTTCCAAGATAAGAATGTATAATAAAAGTAAAATAAAATAACCTTTATTTATAGCCCAAAAAACATCCAGTTTGCCTGACCCTCCCTCTCTCTCCCCTCCAGTGCTTGTGCCTGTGAAAAAACATGATTAGGAAAATATGTACAATGTCTACAAAGAAACCAAGTAAACAAAGTTCTACCCCTTTTAGTTAAGCCCCGCCCCAGAGGAACAGGAGGAGAGACAGACCACTGATATTTGCAACACAAAATTTCCTTGTGGTATTTATGAAGGTTTTCTGTACTCTTTAGATCCTCCAGTAAAAATCGTGAACACTGACGACGATGCAGAACATCGGCACGTGAGCGGTGAGCGAGTGGTGCTGAGCTGTGAAGTGTCAAGAGAGAACGCTGCGGTGCACTGGTATAAGGATGGCGAGGAGCTGGAGGAAAGTGAAAATATCATCATAGAGGTGGACGGTTGTCACCGCAGGCTGATCATCCAATCTGCCCAAACCCAAGATTCAGGAGAGTTTGTGTGCGATGCTGGAGATGATTCTATTTTCTACAACGTATTCGTGAAAGGTCAGTGACTTTTCACTCACAGCACGATTGGTCCATTGCCTATAGTAATTGATGAGTGACCAGTTGATTAGTTTATTCTTTGCAGTACTGGTTTTATGGGCATCCCTCCCCTGCATATGAAATGTCATATTCAGAAGCTCATGAGAATCTGGAGCGGAGAATGAAAGTGGTAGTGGCTCTGGCTGTCCCAGACCATCACAACCGCTTTGCTTCTTACGGCTATGCAGTGAAACGAGGGGGCACCCTTTCGGGGGCTCCTGCCTGATAGTAGCTGAGGTGCCCTTGATGTTGGGTGTTTCAACTGGTACAAGGCAGGGTGTGGAGAGTGCGATGGCTGGTGTAGGTGTAGGAGACAGTAACAAGGCCAGAGGTAGAACAACAAACTGTACACAGTGCAATTCTCTCCCAGATGACGATGTATGGATTTAGGCAAGGATAGGAGTTATGGCCCTCTCTGTAGATTATCTTGCTATAGTCTCTCTCAGTAGAATCTTTGGCTGGGAACAGTAACTTGGCAATAATGGCTGTAATGTCCACTTCGGGATACAAGGTTTTGAAGGCACATCTGACCAGGACCTGTTCAGATGTGAAGTTGTCTTCACAGTATCCCTCACAGCAGTAAGGTCTGAATAGCTGTAGTAGCAGTTTACCTTACTGACTCCTATGCTTGGCTATGCAGATTCCAAGTTCTCCTTGCAGTAAATCTGGAACTTGAGGCCTAAGAAGGAGCATAAGGCAACTTTCTTCCTCTCTGAACTCTCTCCTAAGACTAATTGAGCAAGGGCTGAACCAGGATTATTAACCCTTGATGTGCAATCAATCCACAGCTATGCTGGGGGCATTAAATAGCATAGCAATATATTAACAATACATAACATTTAATTGACAAGCCATTTGTAGGTAGGTGCTCCGGGGTACTGTACGTACAGCTCCTCAGTGTTGTCACACAATGATTAACCCTACCATTCATTGTCCAATAACCAGTCCATAGGATGCCATACAAATAATACTGCCACATGACTATGGACACCTTAGGGGGCATTCTTTTTTTACGATTGCATTTTACCCACTCAAAAATGCCTCTGAAGATGTACCTAAGCTTTAATAACAGGGCCATAAACTAGAGAAGGCATGTGGAAATATAGAAAGGCTCCCATTAACTGCAGATGTGGAAAGAAGAGAGTCCTAGGCTGCATTGTCCTGTCAGCAGTGAATACTGAATAAGCTAAACCCAGTTTTTTTGGCCATATACATTTTAATTTTTTAACCCCTATAATCCTGTACCTCTCTTTTTCTCTGCAGACCCCCCTGTCAAGATAATAAGCACGAGCGACACCAAAGAGATTCTCAGCGGGGAGCGCCTGGAGCTGAGCTGTGAGGTGTCACGAGAAAACGCAGAGGTCTATTGGTACAAGGATGATGAGGAATTACAGGAAAGTGAGAACATCATACTCGAGGTGGATGGTTGTCACCACCGGTTGATCATTCTCTCGGTACAGACGGCAGACTCCGGTGAATTTGTCTGTGAGGCCACTGATGACTCTGCTATCTTCAATGTGACTGTAACAGGTCAGTTTTCAATAGATATATAAATATAGTACTGCCCCTTGATTTTTTCAGATTTATCATTCTGTTCTAGGCATTAAGCAACCAGTACTGCAATCCAAGGTTAAAGTCGCATGAAGGTGCAAGTTGTGCAGTTGCAGTGCTAACTGCCTTACTTTACCCACCATAAGTAATATCGTATGTTTGGGAATTGGCTCTGAGATGAGGACTATGCTGCACAGCTGTCTTATGCCATCTCCTTACTAAGCCCTTGATGCTTCTCATTCTACATCTAGAGCCTCCAGTGAAGATCATAAACACAGATGATGACACGGAACATAAATGTGTGAGCGGAGAACCTGTGGTGCTGAGCTGTGAGGTGTCCAGGGAGAACGCCCATGTCCGCTGGTACCGGGATGGGGTGGAGGTGGAGGAGAGCGAGAACATTAGAGTGGAGTCAGACGGGAGACATCGCAGGTTGATCATTACATGTGCCAAACCGGAGGACTCGGGGGAGTTTGTCTGTGACACTGGTGACGATTCGGTCTTCTACACGGTGTCGGTGACAGGTTGGTGACACATTCTATTATAGCTCTGTAAGATACAACATATTTCTCAGTAATATTTACAGTATATGTGTTGACTTCTTGGATGAGAAGCTCCACCACCACTATGGATGAGAACCACATGAAGACCATGGATTAAAAACTTTTGTTCATGTAGACTTACCAATTTAGTCGGAAATAGAAAGCTTTTTTACCTACCATACCTGGGCATACACAATGGGCATGACGTACGTGAGTGTCGTGACATCACAGCTTTCACATGGTGTCATGTCCTTGCTTGACCTCATATGACGTCATTTGTCCTGTTATGGCCAGTAACAGTAGTCCTTTAATGATGTTCTCATAGTAGTGCCCAAAAACAACTTCTGTGAATCCTGGATCCTCCCTCGAAATGAAGGAAATCCAAGTGGTGTCCAAGACATCCAAGTGCTTACCAACAAGGCAAAAAATGATGTAGCAGTGACCTTATGGTCAAAAAGATCTATTCACCGTTTTCCTCCCCAGAACCCCCTGTGACGATCCTGAATGCAGATGACGACACAGACGAGAGGTGTTTTAGTGGAGAAGAGCTGGTGTTGAGCTGTGAGGTGTCTCGGGAGAATGCCCCAGTCCGCTGGTACAAAGATGGGGAGAGAATGGAAGACAGCGAGAGGGTCCGTCTCGAGTCTGATGGGAGACATCGCCGTTTGGTCATCCTCTGTGCACAGACACAAGATTCGGGAGAGTTTGTCTGTGATGCTGGTGATGACTCAATATTCTACAATGTGACTGTGACAGGTATGTACACATTATAACACATGGGGTCATAGGCATGGAAGGGATGCTCTTGACATTTGTGTTGAATGTTGCACTAAATATACCATCAATTTTTTTATTTTTATGGTTTTGCATTTCCAGTAGATTTATTCTAGTGAGAATTTATAATGGAGATAGACATGCTAAAATAAAGGCTAGCTTTTTTGCAATAGGGCGCTTAAATTTGGTGTAGTTGCCCCAAATATATTGCATGTGCCCCATGGTAATGGGTTTGCAATATGTTTAGGAATTGAATGAAAGTATGTGTCGTGCCCTGAGTGAAACACAATGTTTTGATGTTGGGCATTATGTAATAAGGTCATCATGCAGTATGTATACACATAGGCATACATATTCAAGTAAAATGGCTTGAGTTGCGTGAGGCTACTTTCACACTAGCGTTTTTTGCGGATCCGTCATGGATCTGCAAAAACGCTTCTGTTACAATAATACAACCGCATGCGTCCGTCATGAACAGATCTAGTTGTATTCTGTCTTCTATAGCCAAGACGGATCCGTCATGAACACCATTGAAAGTCAATGGGGGGACGGATCTATTTTCTAGTGTGCCAGACTGTGTCAGAGAAAACGGATCCATCCCCGTTGACTTACATTGTGTGCCAGGATGGATCCGTCTTGCTCCGCACCACATCGCGGACAGAAAAACGTTGCTTTCAGCGTTTTTCTGTCCGCGATGGGAACGCAACCAAACGGAACAGAGTGCATGTTGGTGCATTAGGTTTCGTTCAGTTCAGTTTTGTCCCCATTGACAATGAATGGGGACAAAACTGAAAGGTTTTCTTCCGCTATTGAGATCCTATGACGGACCTCCATAGCGGAATAGAAAACGCTAATGTGAAAGTAGCCTTACCAGTCCATAGGCAAAAGTGGTGCTGTTTTTACTTCTTCAGATGTCCGAAGACATTAGATTATGGTTAGTTTAAATAATGTGGTTCCAGAGCAATTATGCCTAATTCTCTAGAACAATGGCTCAATGGCACTTGATGCTCCAGTATAATGTCATTTGGCGCTCTAGAACAATGACTCAGTGACAGTTGATTCTCTAGAACAGTGGCACTTGGGACTCTAGAAAAATTACTCAGTAACATAGTTTGTAAAGCTGTAAAAACATCCGTCCATCCAGTTCAGTCTGTTATCATGCAAGTTGATCCAGAGGAAGGCAAAAAATATATAAAAAAAACCCTGTGAGGTGTTCTGGGACATTCGAAAACATTAGAGAAACATTTCTTTTAGAAAATCACTTTGATCTTCAGTAGAAGCATCCATAAATCCAGATTTTTTAAGAGACATTTTAATTATTCACTATCAGTGGCATTTGTAGCACCAGTACGTTCATTCAGTAACACTAGAGACTCTAGAGTCTAGAAAAAGGACTCAGTGACATGTGAGGCTCTAGAACAATGGCTCAATGTCACCTAAAGTTCCAGGACAATAGCTCAATGTCATTTGGAGAGCTAGAATAATGGTGCTGGGTACAGTAAAACAATGGCGTGGTGGCAAATAAAACTCCAAAACGCTGATGTAATGATATTTGTAGCTTGTGTTTCCATAAAACTGTCATATACACATGAAGCCAAAATGGTGACCCTACAATAAAGGCACATGGTTTTTGTTGTACCATAAACAAAAGGCACCTTCATATTTTGGAGCCTATAAAATTGATATATAGCATAGGGATATTTAGAATCTATGGATGAGAGCAAAAAACATTACCTGTAACATTACATGGAGAACTACAATCTGTTTCACTCTCTTTTCTTTTAGATCCTCCCGTGAGAATCGTGAACACAAGTGATAATGTTGAGCACAAGTGTCTCAGTGGAGGGCGAGTGACACTGAGCTGCGAGGTGTCCAGGGAGAATGCCAAAGTATGTTGGTACAAAGATGGTGTGGAGGTAGAAGAAAGGGAGGACTTTATTCTGGAGTCAGATGGAAAATCTCGTAGACTCATCATCCCTAATGCTCAAGTCCAAGACTCAGGAGAATTCGTCTGTGATGCCAGAGATGACTGTGTCTTCTATAATGTCCTAGTATCAGGTCAGTGGTCTTCCGCACCTCTTTCATATATCTTTTGACTGGTATAAGAAATTCAAAACTGGAGATTTCCCCTAAATTGTGTCTTTTGAGCGCTCTAAGAAGTGACACAATCATATGTGGTCCTAGAACCTCCAGCTGGAGATTGGCGATTCCCTCCCTAAATGGTGATGATTTATTAATCTTCTGTCTTCCAGATCCTCCAGTGAAGCTGGTGAACACCAGTGACGACACAGAGCTGATGTATCTAACTGGCGAACAAGTGGAGCTAACTTGTGAGGTATCAAGACCGAACGCCTCTGTACAATGGCACAAAGATGGAAATGTGGTGGAGGAGATGGAAGACATAAGACTGGAATCGGATGGGAAGCATCGTGGACTTATCATTCAATCTACCCAAATGCATCACTCGGGAGAGTATACCTGTGATGCTGGAGATGACTCCATCTGTTACTATGTAAAAGTTACTGGTAAGCAGAGATGATTTACCCCACTAACGTTTTTCCACCCTAAATTCTTTTGGTCTACAACACCATTGATGATGATATCTCATCCGAGAGACTTCTCTACTGGTGGTAGTCCTAAGTGAATGTTTGACATTGTATGCAGACTAGAATTATGAGACTCAATCGCCCAGTTTCCCCAGATCTTCAGATTTGCAGCCACAATTGGCGATAATCATTTTAGGTCAACAAAAGTCAATCACAAAAACATGTCAAACCAATCCATTCAATCATCCTGGTGGATCACCATCGATCCAAACTGAACAGGTCCATTCACCCATCTCTAGTCAGGTGTCATAAAGTCGGGACAATTTGTTGCAGTGGAGGCTTGAGAGACAGGGTCAATTCAAGGATGGTCTTACCCAAATTTTAATCCAAGGTGAGAGCCATTAGCGAACACGGGAACGGGAAATGTAGTCAAGTTTTTTTTTTGTTTTTTTTATCACAGATTGGATTTTGACATCATTAGTCACACAAGGACAAATATTTTTTTGGTAACTTGTTAGATGTTTTTTTTTTCTTTCTAGAGCCACCAGTAAAGTTTGTCAATACAAGTGAAGACACGGAACTGGCATGTGTGAACGGGGAGCCTGTGGTGCTAAGCTGCGAGGTGTCCAGGGAGAATGCACATGTACGCTGGTACAGGGATGGGGTAGAGGTGGAGGAAAGCGAGAACATCAAGGTGGAGTCTGAAGGTCGGAAACGCAGGCTGGTTATACATTCGGCACAGGCACAGGATTCGGGGGAGTATATCTGTGACGCAGGGGACGATGCTGTATTCTACAGCGTATTAGTGACAGGTAAGAGAGAATATGGGATCAGGTGAGCGACATGTTATGCTACTGCTTGATAGGTCATCACTTAACTTGTGCACATAAGAAAGTGGAGTTATGGGGTGGAGCAAAAATACAAAATATTCTATATACAGTATGCTCTCAAATCTGTGTTCTTCTGTTATCACCTGTCAATCTCCTCTCAAATTTTCACACAGTTTCATATTTTCTACCTATCTCCACATTCATCTCTCCACCCTCCTACTCTTTTATCATCTGTTCTGGATAAACTTTTCTTCATTCTAATTATTATAGCCCTGCTTTAAAAATGTAGCTACATGATCAACCGCTTTTTCCTCCTGTATATAATATTCACTCCACCATTTTCCACACTCTTTCCACTGTCCTGCAATTTTGTCATAACGTGACTATCCTTCCATAGTATCATATCTTCAATGATCCCTCCATATCATTATTCCTCTTCCCTTCAACATTATCATAAATTCAACCTCTCTAAAAAGTCACAAACTTTTCATAAAACATTTGATATGCCATAGAGATATTAAAAGTTGTGATTGGTGGCAGTGGCATAGCATGAGTTGGCAGCGCCCTTGGCAAGCCAAGTATTGTGCCCCCACTAGCCTGTGACACGTGATTGCCAGTTCAGCTGGAGGAAGTGGCTTAGTCCATTTGTCAATTTGCCAAATAGCGCTCATTGAGCTCTATGCACCAAGCAAAAGAGAAGGCAGACGCAGTAATAAACTGCGTCTGCCTTCTTCTCAAGGTCTTTGACAGCTGGAAACCCAATCTGCTAGATCTCCCTGGCAGCAGTATTGTCCCCTGAATACCACTCCCCCACTGGCAGCAGTATTGTCCTCACTTCTCTTCGAGACTTGCAGGACAGCAGCAGTGAGGCAGGAGTTCTTCTGCGCTTGTCTCCCCTTGTTCTAGGGATTGGTGTGGGTCTCAGCAATCAGATCCCCACCGATCACAACGTTTGATATATTTCTATGACATATCAAAAGTTTTTTGAAAGTTAGTGACCCTTTAAATCAGTGTGATTCTATTTTCTGTGTCTCTCCATATAACCATTCAACTCTCCTCCAATAGCATCTCAGCTCTAACCTCTTTCCCTATTGTCAAACTCAAGCTTCCTCCATATTGTCAAATTCCACCTCTTTTTCATATTGGCAAACTCCACCCTCCTTTCGTCTCATTAGTTCTGCATTCTGTCCTAAAATTCTGTTATATTCCGTTATAACCCCGTTATAATGTTATAGGGGAACAGTATAACGGAATTACTAAAGCTGATGCGAACCTGCCCTAAGTCAGCTATTCTTTAATATTAGCATAGCACCCTCCTGCAATCATCACTCCATTCTTCTCCAATAACATCATAACTCCACTCAGGGGCGTAGCTAATGGCTCATGGGCCCTGGTGCAAGAGTTCATCTTGGGCCCCCCTTCCCTTAGTGCTTTGTGTGTCTTCTTATGCGGCACAAGGGTCTTTGGGCCCCCTCAGGCTCATGGGCCCGGTAGCGACTGCTACCTCTGCACCCCCTATAGCTACGTAGCTACGCCTATGACTCCACTGTTCCTAACTGAACATGACACCATGATCATAAAACTAATGGGCTCGTGGCCTAATTTGCCTCTCTGAGTTATTTTCAGCCATATTTTGTTTTTTTTCACTTGTCCCGATCATTAATGACATACTGTATATAATTATTATTATCTGCATATTTCCAGATCCTCCTATCAAGATTGTGTTCCCAGAAGTCCGATCACAGGAACTGGAGCATATAGTAGGAGCGAGGGTGGAGCTGGCGCTGGATGTGTCACGTACCAGTGGGAGGGTGCGCTGGTTCAAAGATGGACTGGAAGTAGATGAAGATGAGAATCTGCAGGTGATCTCCGAGGGAACTCGCCGCTGTTTGATCTTGTCAAGAGCCAATGTGGACGACTCTGGGGAATACATCTGTGACACAGAAAGTGACTCTATCACATTCGATCTCAATATATCTGGTGAGGAAATTCAAAGAGTATACATTTCCCAAACCCACAGATGCCAGCATCAAACTGGGAACCAGTAGAAGCACCTATTCTGACATCCCACCCTCTGGTCATTCAGAATACAGACATGACCACATAGTATGCATTCTGTGTTTACAATGTTTCCTTAACCTCCTTCCTGATGCAGTGATTTTTTGTTTTTGTGTTTCCGTTTTTCGCTCCCTGCCTTCCTGGAGCCATAACTTTTTTATTTTTCCGTTAACATAGCCGTATGAGGGCTTGTTTTTTTTTTTGCAGGAAAAGTTGCACTTTTTAATGCATTATATCATATTGCATAGAATGTAGTAGAAAGCTGGAAAAAAAATTCCAAATGGGGTTTTGTTTTTACGTCGCTCACTGTGCGGCAAAACTTACTTGTGCTCTTCATTCTCCAGGTCATTAAGATTACGGTGATACCACATTTGTGTGGTAAGTGATGAAAAAAACGGCAAATTGGCCATTTCACCGTAGGGGATGTTTTTTATATTTTAATAGTACGGGCGTTTTTGCACACACCGATGCCCATGATGTAGATTTTTTAAGTATTTCTTGGGAAAGGGGGGGTTGGATATATATATATATATATATATACAGTGTATCGAGATATATATATATTATATTCTTATTTTTTTAACTTTTTATTTACTTTTTTTTTAACTTTTTTTTTAGGACCACAACATGCAGTGATCAGATTGCAATTTGGTTAGGGTAATGGCATTTTCTCCATTATCCTGTACAGAAACAGTTATATTACAATTCGGTATTGCCACCTGCCGCCCTGAATTGTAATATACAAGTAATGAACCTGGAAGCCTAGTACAGGCTCAGGCTGATTTGAGGGGCATCTGATGGGCTAAATGTTCGTGATCGGCATTACCGCCGATCGCGAACATTAGCTGTAGGTGTCTGTTGTATGAAACAGCAGGCATCCGCTAGCTATGGCACTCGCGCCTTTCTGGAGCGGGCGCCATCTTTAAAGAACCAACATCCGCAGTACATGTATGGCGGATGTCGTAAAGGGGCTAAAGCAACCATCCATTAGTTTAGAAATGCTGGATAAATCAGTACCTACAGGGATTGATTACCTGCTGTGTATTGTCCTCAGATTTAGCTTTTTGGCTGCTTTGTAGCTCAGCTCCATGAGAAGAGCACCTACATATGTAGCACCTACATAAGTCTTGCTTCACACCATATACAAAACCACAACAGAAGAAAATCGAGCAAGGCAAAATATAAAAATATCAATTAGTTTATTAGTCCAAAATCTCAATTAAAACATATATCTCAGAAGCATGCTGGATATTGTTAGAGATAGCGCCTACAATGCGGAGTACACATAGGGAGCAGACCACCATCAGTGTCATAACAGGTAAGTGTAGTGCAGGATGAGGAAAACGAAAAAATAGGGAAAAAATGTACACAATAGAGAATTATGGTACGGTAAATAGGTCAAGAAACGTGCTAAATAACGGGCTTATAAATGGAAAGAAACCATCTATGGTGTTAAATAATAATAGTAACCAATAAATGGTATATATATACAACAACTGGCTTCGTCAGGAGGTGTGTGTGCAAAAAAAAGTCATGTGCATATGTGTTTAAAGGCCTATATATGCATGGCTTTTTATTACACACACACCTCCTGACGAAGCGAGATGTTGTATATATATACCATTTATTGGTTACTATTGTCATTTAGCACCATAGATGGTTTCTTTCCATTAATTAGCACTTTATTAAAAATATATGAAAAATTGCCAACTGGTAGTGGGTCAGCCAATGGATAACGCACCCTTGGTAAATCCATAGTGCTACAGGGGAGTGCCGCTATATTTATTGATTGTGATATAGTCTTTATTAGAAAATGTTCAGCCATTTCTTAGAAACAGGGTTAAAAATCAGTCTGTTTGCCATCAGTTTCTGCTTTCTTTGTCATTTGATGTCTTATTGGTAGCACTTATCTGTGATCTCCTGACCTAATAAACAGTTATATGAGCCATATTCTTATCAGTTGGAGTGCTTTGAGTGTTTGTAAGGAGATTAGAGATCTATAGAGCTATTCATGGGCTGTCAGATGATGGGATTCAAAGAAAACAGACTCATTTGTAACCCTATTTCTCCGAAACAGCTGAACATTTTTAATAAAGACCGACTGAACAAATGATTTTTAGCCCAAAATGACTAAAATGCAAACATAAAAAAATGCCCCATTCACCTGATTAATGATAACAATGAGGACCCCAGTTTTGACTTTGTTTGCTTTGTGCTTTTATTAACATTATGCAGAACCTCCTGCCAATTTTGTAGGCAGCGGCTGCTCCCCTCCTGTACTGAACGTGACTGAGGGGGACCCCCTGTCCATACAGTGTGTGCTGTCTCGCACACCTGATGTTATTCGTTGGTTTAAGAATGGGACAGAAGTGACACCAGACGAGAATCTGACTCTGGACGATGAGGAAGAAAAGTGCTCTCTAAGCCTACTGCGTGCGCAGCCAGAGCACGCCGGAGAGTACAAGTGCAGCGTGGGAACCGACTCTCGGACCTTCCAGGTTCATGTTGATGGTGAGTAAGAACTGATAAAGACGTGTGGATGTATGCCGATCAAACACTGTAGTAGCGTTTTCATTGTACTTCACTGTTTACATTTTTTATATTTTTGATTGTTTTTACTTATTTATTTACTTTTTATTTAAAAAACAAAACAAAACCATTTTATTGTGATGTATCTAAATATAGTGTCATTTATTCAAATTGTATCTTGGTGGTGCTGGAATCCAAGTTAAAACCAACAAAATAAGTTGTTACAATAACATTAACATTAATAGTTAGAAAAAAATAAAATAAAATGCGTTTAAAATAAAGTTAGATAAAAAACTAAAACAGATGAACAGAAAAGAAATATAATAATAATAATAGAAAAATACCTTTTTACCACTTGTTACCACTAGGTGGATTCAAGTTGTATGAGGACTGTAATTTGTGCACTACACAATATACTGCCCCAGCAGAGCCAAACACCACAGTGCAGCACAAAATACTGCCCCAGCAGAACCAAATACCACAGTGCAGCACAAAATACTGCCCTAGCAGAACAAGATACCGCAGTGCAGCACAAAATACTGCCCCAGCAGAGCCAAACACCACAGTGCAGCACAAAATACTGCCCCAGCAGAACCAAATACCACAGTGCAGCACAAAATACTGCCCTAGCAGAACAAGATACCGCAGTGCAGCACAAAGTACTGCCCCAGCAGAACCAGATACCACAGTGCAGCACAAAATACTGCCCTAGCAGAACCAGATACCACAGTGCAGCACAAAATACTGCCCCAGCAGAACCAAATACCACAGTGCAGCACAAAATACTGCCCCAGCAGAACCAGATACCACAGTGCAGCACAAAATACTGCCCCAGCAGAACCAGATACCACAGTGCAGCACAAAATACTGCCCCAGCAGAACCAAATACCACAGTGCAGCACAAAATACTGCCCCAGCTGAACCAAATACCACAGTGCAGCACAAAATACTGCCCTAGCAGAACCAGATACCACTGTGCAGCACAAAATACTGCCCCAGCAGAACCAGATACCACAGTGCAGCACAATATACTGCACCAGCAGAGCCAGATAACACAGTGCAACACAAAATACTACCCCAGCAGAACCAGATACCACAGTGCAGCACAAAATACTGCCCCAGCAGAGCCAGATAACACAGTGCAGCACGAAATACTACCCCAGCAGAACCAGATATCACAGTATTGTATTAACTTTCTCTACATGATAAATGCCACTTACTGAAGTGAGACAAACTCATTTGCATATGCCTTAAAAGTATTTTTTCTCATTTACTACTTAAAAAGCCATCGTGCCTGGTTCATCGGGGATTTTTCTGGTGACAGACTCCCTTTACATTCAGTGCATATACAGTTAGCTCCCCCTAGTGATGGCTGTTGGTAGGACCTCACTGCCTAAAGAAACGTTTAATACAAAATAACAAATACTTTATTCAATATACTATTAAAATGAAAAAACAAAGGAGAAACAAAAAGCACCCGAATAACACAGGTTCAATTAGGGCAGGGAATAAATAGCCAGAATTTTATCATTCCTCTGTCTCTGCAGGGGATGTGGCGCTCTGTGTCCTTAGCACAGAACTCCGACCATTGCAAAGATACTTTATTATATATCAAATCTAATTACGTGATATAAGAACTTGGTAATCATAGACATCTTCAGTGATAACTAATGAACAGCTACTTCAGTTTTTGATCAATGTCTCCTTACGATTAGATGTTGGTAAATCATCGGTCATGTGTGTCCCCTCATCTGTTGGTGAAAGATCAGGTGTACATCTCCATGGTGGTGCTGGATATGGTGACACGCTAAGGGAACTGGGACGTTCCTCTACACCAGTGTCCTTCAACCTTAAATGCTAAGATGACCCACAGAAGAGCATTGTGATAGTTAGCGTAAATTGTGATGCTCGTGTCTCTGACCACAGCGATGGTCTGATGGAGAGTGCTAAGCAAGACTGTCTGCTGTGCTAAAGGTCCAAACATAGAAGAGGTGGAAAAAAAGAGTGACTTCAAAATATTATATCCAGAAAGCCATCCACCTATTTTTTTAAATAAAAAATACATAGAATATTCAAAAATAGACAGTTAAAGGTAGTCCATCAGCACCTATACCCCTTTTTAACAGTTCCCATAGCGCTGTAGCCGTAACACAGATGATAAAAACGGTACCTTTTGATACTTTAGTGGACCTTTAAAACGGCCAAAAACTAACGTTGATGATTATGTAAATGAGGGCCCGTAAGCGCCCAGGGGTGGCGTCCACCGCGTTGGCGCCCAGGCAGCTCTGCCTCTTCGGCTCTTCTCCCTGCCCAGCCTCCTCCTCTGCCCGCCCATATGTTTGCTCTCCCTCTCAGCCAGATCCCCTGCCTGCGCGATGACTTCGTTGGCCGGGGCATGCGCACTGTGATGCCCATTGCTGGCATGGCATCGCAGCAGCTCATGCGCATGCGCCGGCTAAGGAGTTTTTATCATCTGTGTTACGGCTACAGCGCTATGGAAACTGTTAAAAAGGGGTATATGTGCTGACAGACTCTCTTTAATATGTGATAAAAAAAATATTTGATGGAAGTTTCCCTTTAAGAAAATAACTTTAGCATACTTCCAGGCCATCTGTGTGCTCTGCTGCCTGAGGCCCAGAATATACTAATACATACTAGATTTTTAGGGACACATTGCCTTTCAACCCGTATCCCACATCTGACAGCAGAGTAATGGGGCATGGCATTGTATTTCCCATCTCAACCTGCATTAGTAATCAGATTTTTTTGGGGAAGTTTAGGAAGAGAGCGTTCTCATGCCAGCTGTACCCACCGTGGTGGTGAATGTCTTGTGTGATTTTCTGCTGCATATGTGGTGTGAACATTGCCTTACTTGCCTTTTCTCATCATTCTTGTAAATACAATTTGCTTGCAACCTAATTTGAAAGGGGGATTGAAACTGCAGTTAGATTCTGTCCCCCCTCCGTTATCAACTGGGACTCTTAATTCCTCTCGGTGTTTGGTTCTCGGAAGAGGCTGTAGTGGTGTTCTTAGAGCGTGACCAGATCATGCCGCGGAGGGTGTGCACTGTGTCTGAGGACCTCAGGTTGGCACTCTCTCTGTCCCGATCTGACTCTGAAGTGAGATGGTACAAGGACGGCGAGCGACTACAGGACAATCCGCACATACTAATGGAGGAGAGGGGAGCGGAGTGCTCACTGACCATCCTTGGAGCAGTGCGTGATGACGCGGGGGAATATCTGTGCGATGCCCGCAACGACAGCTTCAGCTTTTATGTCACTGTGGGAGGTAACAGGAGTGACGAAGAGGCACTGCAACCAACACCCTCCTGCATTATATCCCCCTAACACCGAAATCCCTGCATACCCCTTTCCCGAGCCTATGCTGTGAGACACCTATATTGCATCTCTCTGACATGTTAAATGTCAGCCTCACCCATCAAAGTCTCTTGGATGTAACCACCTTTAAAAGAGCTGTAATGACTTACAACACTTTATGGTCTGGAAAATAACAAAATCGAATAATTTCATAGAATGTGAGAATTTAAAAGCAATTCCAGTCACTGTTCATATTAACAATAATGGTGCAGCAAATGTTTCAGAGTTACATGGTAAAAAACATTTAAACATTAACTTAATTGGGGTGGTGTACTGCCTCCTATGTACAAGAATATAACTGCTATAATACTGCCTCATATGTACAAGAATATAACTACTATAATACTGACTCCTATGTACAAGAATATAACTACTATAATACTGCTCCTATGTACAAGAATATAACTACTATAATACTGCCTCCTATATACAAGAATATAACTACTATAATACTGCTCCTATGTACAAGAATATAACTACTATAATACTACTCCTATGTACAAGAATATAACTACTATAATACTGCCCCTATGTACAAGAATATAACTACTATAATACTGCCTCCTATGTACAGAATATAACTACTATAATACTGCCCCTATGTACAAGAATATAACTACTATAATACTGCCTCCTATGTACAAGAATATAACTACTATAATACTGCCCCTATGTACAAGAATATAACTGCTATAATACTGCCTCCTATGTACAAGAATATAACTACTATAATACTGCTCCTATGTACAAGAATATAACTACTATAATACTACTCCTATGTACAAGAATATAACTACTATAATACTGCCCCTATGTACAAGAATATAACTACTATAATACTGCCTCCTATGTACAAGAATATAACTACTATAATACTGCTCCTGTGTACAAGAATATAACTACTATAATACTGCTCCTATGTACAAGAATATAACTACTATAATACTGCCTCCTATGTACAAGAATATAACTACTATAATACTGCTCCTGTGTACAAGAATATAACTACTATAATACTGCTCCTATGTACAAGAATATAACTACTATAATACTGCCTCCTATGTACAAGAATATAACTACTATAATACTGCCTCCTATATACAAGAATATAACTACTATAATACTGCTCCTATGTACAAGAATATAACTACTATAATACTGCTCCTTTATACAAGAATATAACTACTATAATAATGCTCCTATGTACAAGAATATAACTACTATAATACTGCCTCCTATGTACAAGAATATAACTACGATAATACTGCTCCTATATACAAGAATATAACTACTATAATACTGCCTCCTATGTACAGGAATATAACTACTATAATACTGCTCCTATGTACAAGAATATAACTACTATAATACTGCTCCTATGTACAAGAATATAACTAATATAATACTGCCTCCTATGTACAAGAATATAACTACTATAATACTGCTCCTGTGTACAAGAATATAACTACTATAATACTGCTCCTATGTACAAGAATATAACTACTATAATACTGCCTCCTATGTACAAGAATATAACTACTATAATACTGCCTCCTATATACAAGAATATAACTACTATAATACTGCTCCTATGTACAAGAATATAACTACTATAATACTGCTCCTTTATACAAGAATATAACTACTATAATAATGCTCCTATGTACAAGAATATAACTACTATAATACTGCCTCCTATGTACAAGAATATAACTACGATAATACTGCTCCTATATACAAGAATATAACTACTATAATACTGCCTCCTATGTACAGGAATATAACTACTATAATACTGCTCCTATGTACAAGAATATAACTACTATAATACTGCTCCTATGTACAAGAATATAACTACTATAATACTGCCTCCTATGTACAAGAATATAACTACTATAATACTGCTTCTATGTACAAGAATATAACTACTATAATACTGCCCCTATGTACAGAAATATAACTACTATAATACTGCCTCCTATGTACAAGAATATGACTACGATAATACTGCTCCTATCTATGTACAAGAATATAACTACTATAATACTGCTCCTATGTACAAGAATATAACTACTATAATATTGCTCCTATGTACAAGAATATAACTATTATAATACTCCTCCTATGTACAGGAATACAACTACTATAATGCTACCTTCTTTTTAAAAGAATATAACTACTATAATACTGCCTCCTATGTACAATAATATAACTATTATAAAACTGCCCCTATGTACAAGAATATAACTACTATAATACTGCTCCTATGTACAAGAATATTCCTACTATAATGCTGCCTCCTTTGTACAAGAATATAACTACTATAATACTGCTCCTATGTACAAGAACATAACTACTATAATACTGCCTCCTATGTACAAGAATATAACTACTATAATACTGCTTCTATGTACAAGAATATAACTACTATAATACTGCCCCTATGTACAGAAATATAACTACTATAATACTGCCTCCTATGTACAAGAATATGACTACGATAATACTGCTCCTATCTATGTACAAGAATATAACTACTATAATACTGCTCCTATGTACAAGAATATAACTACTATAATATTGCTCCTATGTACAAGAATATAACTATTATAATACTCCTCCTATGTACAGGAATACAACTACTATAATGCTACCTTCTTTTTAAAAGAATATAACTACTATAATACTGCCTCCTATGTACAATAATATAACTATTATAAAACTGCCCCTATGTACAAGAATATAACTACTATAATACTGCTCCTATGTACAAGAATATTCCTACTATAATGCTGCCTCCTTTGTACAAGAATATAACTACTATAATACTGCTCCTATGTACAAGAACATAACTACTATAATACTGCTCCTATGTACAAGAATATAACTACTATAATGCTGCCTTTTACAGTATGTGCAGTATAAAAATATACTGTTGATATTAGACTGGAATTATCGTAGGCTTGTAGGGACAGGTGAGGTGATGTCGCTGTAATGCAGTATATATCATTTAAGGGTTATCATTCTAAAGACTTTGTTGGGTGTAATCTCTAACTTCTTTACTATATTTATCACCTACATTATGAAGGCTGATGTGCTCATTTCCATAATAAAGCGAACATATTAACAGGTTCCTTGCCTAACCCACATTGCCTGCTTGTAGTCAAGCTAACACTTTTCATAAACTTGCAGAGCCCTCCGTTATCAACCTCATCCACCCTTTTGTGTCCTTGCTTTGCCTCCTTCCTCCTCCTGTCATGCCTCCATTAAACTGTTCTATGCCTCCACAAAACCTCATAACACCCCCCCCCCCCCATGCTTGCAATGCCTCCCTGTCAGTGCCTATTCTCGGATGACATTGCCCGTAGTGACGTTTCGTTTGCTGTTTCGGCTGAGAAGGGCTGCATTTCTATTTGCTTGGCGGTCATTTTGTGGTGATTTTGTGTATTCTATTTTTTAGCCTTCATTTTCTCTTCTCTCTCTTAGCTCCTCCGGTCACCATTGTGGGCAACACTGGAAGTCCAGAGCACCATACTTTGATGACCGGGGATGACTTGGTTCTTTCCTGTGAGCTATCTCGGCCAAATTTCAAGGTGCGCTGGCTGAAAAATGGCGAGGAGATAGTGTCTGCGGGACGAGTCAAAATCACCTCTCGAGGGGTTCACCGGCAACTTACCATACAAAGTGTTCGACCTTCAGACTCTGGCACATACACTTGTGATGCTGGCACTGACCAGTTACATACAGAAGTCCATGTGGAAGGTAAGGAACCATGTTTCGGGTATGGACCATCTCTTTACTTTTGCTTTGGTTTCTATCATGGTGATGTCATTGGCCATCACATATAATGAAATGTTTTTGATGGTTGTGTCTCTCCAGCACCACGGCAAGTGGAATTTATCACTGAGCTCCAGAACGTCACCGTCCTGGAAGGAGACACTGCCACCTTTAAATGTGTTGTATCTCCGGATGATGTGATCCTCCACTGGGAACTCAATGGATCCCCTGTCAATTCAGACCGAAGAGCCAGCATGGCGAGTAATGGACTCTGCCACTCTCTAACCTTGAATGGCTGTCGCTTGTCTGACTCTGGCACCATCACTGCTAATGCCGAGGGGCTCATCTCACGGGCAAGACTAAGAGTGCAAGGTAAGAAGATGTGTTGATATCCTTATCCGCATTGGTTCCTGGAGCACGGAAGGCCTACGCATTGATGCCAAACTGTAAGCAACCATCCAAGGAAGGGTTACCTTCATGCACAGGATTTGAAAGATTTGATATTACCTACCAGTAGTTGGGAGTTGTGGTGAATGTCCCTTCTTTGGTGTTTCCTCCTCGTTACCCTCGAGGCAAACTGCCTTTGCTTGAGGGAAACCGAAAGTGACTGAGGTCCGAAGAAAAAGAACGTTGGCGGAGTTGGTAGTGTTTTTGGAGATGATCATATTGTTGTTCCCACATCACAAGGGCTGAGGTTGGCATACTGTGATATGTCAACACCATGGTCAGTTATGTGGGACAGTCTGGGAGTCACAGTAGATAAAAAATGTCCAGTCTTCTTACTTTCAATGTGATGGATCCTGAATTTTTTGGGTTGGACTGTTGGAGTTCTTTAACAAGACTGTGTTCTTTCCCACAGAGGCTCATGTGATGTTTGTTCAGGGGCTGGAAGACACGGAGGTGGAAGAGGAACAGGATGTCACTTTTGAGGTCCGGGTCACCACAGAGAAGGCAGAAGTTCATTGGGTGAAGCAGGGAGTTGTTATTCAGCCCAGTGATAGGTTTACTCTTCAAGACTCTGGGCACAACCATACACTTACCATCCATGGTGTCCAGTCATCTGACCGAGGGAGGTACACCTGTGAAAGCCTCCATGACCGAACCGATTGCCGTTTGAATGTGCTACGTAAGTCTCATTGTTTTTCTAGGAAACCATATTTCCTCTTCCAGATGACTCTAGGTTCACTATTTTTGTTATTCTTCACAACAGCCCAAAGTATTGCAATAAAGAAAGGTTTAAAAGATGTGCGATGTGAGGAGGGAAGTGAGATCGAGTTCTCGGTGGAATTGTCTCATGATGATTTGAAAGGAGAATGGTGGAAAGGAGGCATCCGTCTGACCTCTGATGAACGGTGCATCATCAGATCAAGTGGACGGCAGCATTTCTTGCGCCTCTTAGACCTAATGCTTCCAGATACTTCAGTGATTGCTTTTACCACCGATACTTTACGAACCATGGGGCAGCTGACTGTCATTGAGCATCCACTTACCATTACACAACCACCACAAGACTTTGTCGTTAATGAGTCGGGGCTAGCAACATTCCAGTGTGAGGTCTCCAAACAAGAAGCTGTTGTGACTTGGAGGAAGGTAACAAAAATTATTCCTTTCTCCATTATAATGCTGCCCCCTATGGATGACAATATGCATTGGTCCATGTAGATATGAAGAAAGGAGAACAATTCTGAAGGGCATCTTGACTGTAGGTTTTCAGAAATGTTCTTGTTCTCCTACAGGATGGAGAAGAGTTGGTCCTGAGCACATTGTGCCGTATGTTTTCTGTGGGACGACGGAGAATACTTCATATTAGCCAGTGTGGCCCTCAGGATGCTGGGACATACACATGCCATGTGGGTGACTTGAGTGCATCGGCCACATTGCGTGTTCTTGGTAAGTCTTTCCAACTCTCCTGGAATATCCCGGAGGCCCCTGAAAATAGCTGAGATCTCTGAGACACCCTGAAAAGTGGTGCCGAAACAGGAAGAGGAGAGTATCTGCACATTTTTCCTGTGGTCTGTATTTTGGGGATCGTCTGATCAGGGGTTTGAATTACGAGGCAGTCCGGTCTGGAGTCTTGGGAGGGAGTTTGTTTTTGGGGCCTGTGTAAGTTTAAAGGAGTCTGTTTTGGGGTCTGTATAGGTTTGGGGGATCTGGGAAGTCTATATGGGGGGGATCTGGTCTGGGATTTATTTTTGCTTATGGGCAGTGGCGTAACTAGAAATGACTGGGCCCCACAGCAAATTTTTGAATGGGGCCCCCTCCCCCAGTAATTTTTTCACAACCCCTTCCTTTCATGCCGCCCCCTTTCCTGTGGCTAGTAAACATCGCTCTCTCAGACCAGGCCCGGCAGCTGTTCCATCCATTTTCTACACTGTCTATACTGCCACTGTATAGAATTTCATTGTGTAATACTGTTGAGGGGCCCGGACAAAATCTTTTAGTACTTCTCCTCCTCCTCTTGGATGGGCCCCTTCTGGGTCAGGGCCCCAAAGCAGCCACTTCCCCTGCTTCCCCTATAGTTATGCCCCTGCTTATGGGTTCTGGTTTCAGTTCGTATTTGTTTATGGGATTGTGATTTTCTTTAGGGGGTCATATGCACTTTTTGGTATTTAAATGCTGTAGGTTAAGGGTCCCGGATGTCCCTAATTTGTGGAAATTTACACCAAATTGGGTTGATTTTTGGAATTTGCTGTTTTTCCCAAGGGTTGGGTTTATAATCCAGAATTTTTTTTAGCAATTATGATTACTAGATGTCACCACATTTTGTAGCCAGTAGATAATAAGGAACCAGAGGTCGTCTGGCCATAGACCCTAAAGGGAATTCACCTGGTGGGCCAATACCCATGTGGCAGTACAATCCCTCCTAACGGCCACCAGCCAGGTACATAATGATCTGATTCTCTAAGCATTAATTAATGCTAGGAGCGCTAAGTACTCATGTACCTGGCTAGTGGCCACAGGTGTCCTCCTCAGTTCAAGTGTATTGTCATCCTTAGGACAGAGATACTGTTGAATACTGTGGCGGGGGGGAAGGGGGTAGTATTTTGTGCTGCACTGTTGTATTTGGTTTTGCTTGGTGGTATTTTGTGTTGCACTATGGTATTGATGTATCACCCTTTTTTTCCCCTTCCTACTTATGTTGACTCTGCAATCTGTCATTTGGAACCTTTCTATAACATGGGGCCATGTTTTAGTTTTTTTTCCAGGACCACTTTAAATTCCCAGTCAGCCCCTGTAAGGAATGTTTCTGAACAGGTACTACAGGGTGGTCTAAAAAAAAGTAGCCTGCCTCCAATATCTCCAAATCTTTCTTAGTTGTCCACAGCAACCAATCAGAGCTCAGCTTTCATTTTTTAAGAGCCCTGTAGGAATTGAAAGCTGAGCTCTGATTGGTTGCTATGGGCAACTAGGTCTGATTTATTATTAAGTCTGATACAAGTGGTCTATTGTGTCAGAAAGATGGTGTTCTCCCCGGAACAGCGATTAGTGATTGTGGAAGGCGATGTACAAAGCAGATCGATTAAGGAAACGCAAGAGACCTTTGCCGACAAGTCCCCAGGAACAAAACCACCAGCGAAACGTTATATTCTGCGTCTCCTTCGGAAATGGCATGAAACTGGCTCTGTTGCAAATATGAAGAAACCGAGGCCTCCATCAATCAGAACGGCTGAAGTTGTGCATGAAATTCAGCAGCGGATTCCAAGTATCATGAACAACGTGTCAGCGAGCCTGAAACCTCTGAACCTGAAACCGCACCGAATAACGTGTGGGCAGGAACTGAAAGAGCCTGACAAAGTGAAACTGACAGACATTTGGATCCATTGCTGTACTTCATGACGGACGAAGGACACGTAAATTCCCACAATACGAGGTTCTGGTCCGCTGAAAATCCCCATTTAACTCACGAAACACCTTTTCACGACCAGAAAATTGGCGTTTGGTGCGCAGTGTCAGGAACACGAATAGTGGGCCCAATTTTCTTCAAGACAACTGTGAATACCGCAATCTACCTGGACATCTGTGAAGAGTTTTACAACCAACTAACACCAGAAGAAAAAATGTCCAACAAGATGGGGCACCATGCCGCACCTCAAGGAACTCACTGGATGGGTTCATGAGCTGTTTACGGAGGAGCGAACTGTGAGTGAGGGGTAATGGCCACCATGTTCCCCAGACTTGTCCACATGAGATTTTTATCTGTGGGCAGATTTAAAACAGAAAGTGTTCGCGAACAATCCACATCCCCTCGAGGAACTCAAGGAGAACATCATAGACATCATCTGCGGCATCACAAGCCGTATCAGCCAACATAATCCAACCTGCCCAAAGAGACATGGACGGGGACCGCTTTCAGCATCTTCTGTGACTTGTGGGTAATTAAAAAAACAACCCACCTGCTCGTTCATCTTGACATACTATCGCTGGAGGCGGGCAACTTTTTCGTAGGCCACCCTGTATAACCTATAGCAACCAATCTGAAGTTTCTCATCAACTAGTAAAATGGTTGTAAATGTTCAAAATTTGTGTTTTCACAGAGCAAGAGCCACAAGTGCTGAAAGACCTGCAGGATGTTGAGATCATGGAGAACGACAATGCGGCATTCATCTGCGAATTGTCCTGCGCCCAGGCCAAAGGAGAATGGATCAAAAATGGAGAGAAAATAAAAGTAACATCTACCACAAAGATTCGCCAAGAAGGTGTGTAGCTAACAGCTTATGGGCCCTGGTGCAGGAGTTCGTCTTGGGCCCACTTCCCTCAGTGCTTTGTGTGTTTTCTTATGCGGCACAAGGTTCTTTGGGCCCCCTCAGGCTCCTGGGCCCGGTAGCGACTGCTACCTCTGCACCCCCTATAGCTACGCCCATGGTTACACCCAAAATCTATCATATCTCCACTTGCCGTGCAGTTGAATTTTATAGATTGTCCCATTTCAAGTTACAGGCAGGCAGTCGGCTGAGTGTAGTTGAAAGGGTCTCTGCCCCTATTATCACTATTTTCCATGCCCTGGTAACCCTAGTAAGTTAAAGGGAATGTCTCCCATCTTAGTAGATGAAGCTTATTTTATTTTGTCTGACATATATTCATTTTGTAGATCCTTTCCTGTTATTTCTGACACATGGTTTATTCTAATTTTCACTAAAATTCTGATATATTCTTCACTTGCAGTTCCACAGTTCACCACTGCAACTGACAAATTTGTTCATAGACGGTAATAATATAGCGCCCCCAGCTTTAGTTGAGCGGTATCTTGACCAAAACTCTGATCTTTTACATTCAATCGAAAAGACAAAATTAATGGAAAGCCTAACAACGCCTAACAGATAACATTCCCAGAATGTTCCTCCTCATCTTTATTAAACACTGCAATGTATTTCATGCCTCTGTAGGAAGGAGACACTTTCTTCTTATTTGTGGGGCTCAATGTGAAGACTCTGGAGATATTCTCTTTCGAGCAAGAAGAGTAGAGTCAAGAGCTAAACTCAAAGTCAAAGGTGAGAAGCAAAATCTCTGTATGTGAGTTTCTTCAGCAGATTATACCTTTCCAAATCAAGAAAACTCATGGATCGGTGCAACAGTAACTCCAGGAGCCATAATATAACACGGTACAGAGCATTGGTTGTTGCTTTCCAAGGCATTTTTGTTGATTGACTGTATGACACTAATTTAGTGTATTCTAAATATTTCTTAAAATTTACATAAATATAACAGTTATAATACTGCCCGCTATGTGCAAGAATATAGATAATATAATACTGCTCCTATGTACAAGAATATAACTACTATAATACTGCTCCTATGTACAAGAATATAACTACTATAATACTACCTCCTATGTACAAAAATATAACTACTATAATACTGCTTCTATGTACAAGAATATAACTACTATAATACTGCCTCCTATGTACAAGAATATAACTACTATAATACTGCTCCTATGTACAAGAATATAACTAATATAATACTGCTCCTATGTACAAGAATATAACTACTATAATACTGCTCCTATGTACAAGAATATATCTACTATAATACTTCCCCTATGTACAAGAATATAACTACTATAATACTGCCTCCTATGTACAAGAATATAACTGCTATAATACTGCTCCTATGTACAAGAATATACCTACTATAATACTGCTCCTATGTACAGGAATATAACTACTATAATACTGCTCCTATGTACAAGAATATACCTACTATAATACTGCTCCTATGTAAAAGAATATAACTACTATAATACTGCTCCTATGTACAAGAATATACCTACTATAATACTGCCCCCTATGTGCAAGAATATAGATACTATAATACTTCCCCCTATGTACAAAAATATACTATAATACTGCCTCCTATGTACAAGAATATAACTACTATAATACTGGCTCCTATATACAAGAATATAACTACTATAATACTGCTTCTATGTACAAGAATATAACTACTATAATACTGCTCCTATGTACAAGAATATAACTAATATAATACTGCTCCTATGTACAAGAATATAACTACTATAATACTGCTCCTATGTACAAGAATATAACTACTATAATACTGCCTCCTATGTACAAGAATATAACTACTATTATACTGCCCCTATGTACAAGAATATAACTACTATAATACTGCCTCCTATGTACAAGAATATAACTACTATAATACTGCTCCTATGTACAGGAATATAATTATTATAATACTGCTCCTAAGTACAAGAATGTAACTACTATAATACTGCCTTCTATGTATAAGAATATAACTACTATAATACTGCCTCCTATGTACAGGAATATAACTACTATAATACTGCCTCCTATGTACAGGAATATAACTACTATTATACTGCCTCCTATGTATAAGAACATAACTGCTATAATACTGCCTCTGATGTACAACAATAGTACATAATAAGATAGTTTCCAGTCTAGAGGGGTCATCGGTTTGTTGTTCATTTCTGTCCCTCAGTACCCTCTGTAATTTCCATTGAGTTCTGATAACAGTCCTTCTAATCCTCCTCTAGAGTTACCCGTCCGCATTATAAAATCACTGAGGGACAAGACGGCTCTACAAGGTCATCGTGTGATATTTGAATGCAAGGTCAGTCCGGCCCGAGCTCGAGTCACTTGGCTGAAAGGCAGTGAAGTCATTCTTCCTTCAGACAAGTACCAGTTCACCAGTGAGGACGCTTATCGTACATTGTTCATCAATGACGTGGGCCCTGAAGATGAAGACGTCTATACGATGAAGACCACAGGAGGCCAAAGCTCTGCCCGATTACTAGTAGAGGGTGAGCACTTAAAGCTAGGCTAAATTTGAGAGATGCCAACCCTACTAGTCATGTGTAATACAGGGTAGTATAGCGTATATATTATATTACAACATACTAGAAGGGCTTTTAGCATACATTAAAATAAGTTCGGCCAGTTACCAGTGCATGAAGATATTCTACAACTATACTTTAAAGTTAGTAACATACTCAATGCTCCGAACTCACGTGGTTTGGCCACTTGGGAAGACAGTCACATGTCAAAATCCATCTTCTGCCAACGTAACTTCCAGTACCAGTTTTCTGACCTAGGCTATGGATGGGACGTCCCTTCCGCTGTAGATAGGGCCAGAACTATTCCTCTCTCTGCACAAACTCCCTACAATCACGAATGCGCCAGATAGAGGAATAGTTCCCGCTGCATCCACAGCGGAAGTGACTTCCCATTCCTAGTCCAGGCTGGCAACCTGGTCTGTGGCACCTAGAATTTTAGAACTGAAGTGTCAAGTAACTGGCTTCCTGGGAGGTCGAAGCATATTACAAACTATCGGGATCCGTGGGTGGGGTTGGCAATGACATTAGTCACAGGCTTCCAAGGTTTAAAAGTCAAATACATTTTATTTTCACCGAAAACATACAATGGCAGCCAAAGAAACGCAGTCACTTTCAGCAATCCACAGGAACCACAAACATAATGAAAATACCTGCTTGTCTGGGCACTAACTGAACATAGGTTTCCTCCCCTATTTACTCAGAAGAACGATGGAAGATCAGGCTTTACACAGCCAGTAGGTCAAGCAGCTTCCAAGCTCTAACCCTGATTGAGCCTTCCAGACTTTATTCCCCTAGTAACGAGCCCAGCACATGCACCTGAGTTGCATTCGGCTAGAGGAAAATGTTGTACTGGAGTGAGGAGGGAATGGCAGGTCCCTCTACCAAACTTACCTGTTATTCTATAAGACTTCATTTTGCTGAAGAAGCCCAGCTTTCCTGGATTTATTTTCTCTCACCCATCTAATCATTGTGAGATATACTCCCCCCTCCAGTACTTTACCAGAAACCATGTTACAAAATGTTATCCTATAGGCAATTTGCGTGTAGGTAAGGTAGATTTGCTGGACCCACTGGGTCCTGGAAAATCCACTTAAGGCACTGATAAAGGTCCAGGAGCAAAACATAAGCTTGTTATCTCTTTGCACTGATTGTTTCAGGTTTAGCCATCCAACTATATAAATGTCTGAGAGATGTAAAAGTGACCGCCCCCGATGATGCTTGTTTCGAGTGTGAGGCGTCAATTCCTCTGTCCAGACCTCCACAGTGGAGTCTAAACGGGGTCATGCTGCACAATGGAGGTTACATCATTATCGAGGCCAGGGGGAACCGACACAAGCTTACCCTACAGAACACCTGTCCTGCAATGTCCGGAACTGTGAGATTTACAGCTGGAAAAACACGTTCAGAAGCACAGCTGATTGTACAAGGTATGCAGATCACTCCATATACAGCGAGAGGACCATATCTGTCTATACGCCCTGAACACATTCCAGTCGAAGGCATACAACATGATCTCCCCACACAGCTCTTGTGCTCAACCTACAGTCTATACTTATTATCTGTCCCCATATTATTAACTCTGACTCCCAGCAAAGCCTATCATCTATGGCTGTGAGGCACTACATCCCCTGCAGTTCACTTGCAGTCTTTTCAAACATGGTGTACCCACATGGGTTAATAGACCCATATTCAGTTCCCTGATCAGGTGTGGATTTGAACTTTTAGGAGCACGGAAGGAATAAGGTCCACCAGAGAAGAGCCTAATGTTCTGTATTGATGGAGCACCCTCCATCTGTACAGAACCTAATGACAAGTGATTGGCTCCAAATGGAACTTTCTGTGGCTGGAACTTATTGTGTCAGAGCTTTGGTCCACTGGAGGATCATCTGGTAGTCTAGAGATCCAGCCCAAGGTACCATATTAGATTTTTGAAGTTTAGGGATTCACCATAGATATATTATAACACAAGGGGTAGATCACCTCACTGGCTTCCCCAGTGCTCCTCAGTATTTCCTACCGCCTTTCCTTGTCTCCGAGCCAGGTTTCTTTTACATGGGGCAACTCCACCCCCGATCTAGTGCCAATGGACCATATACAAGTTGGTCGGTGATCATTTAAAAGGAATGGGGGGAGGGGCAAGACAGTCGTTATTACGATTGTTCATTCCCCATTCACTTTGCCTATTGTCCTTACTGGGGCCTAGAAACAAGGACTTATACTAACGTATCTTCTTCGCTTTTGTCTTTCAGCAGAACAATAGGAAGATGTGCCTGTGTAGCCGCCTGCATTGTCTCTTCCATAAGTGCTAGCACTATTTCCAAGCCCATGTTCCTCACATCCCAGCCCCAGATTAGGTTGAGCAGTGCTCATACCAATGCCAAATGCCAAGGCTCGGTTGAAGCCAAGTTTTTCTTAAGTCTTTAGGTGATGGTTCTAGACCCTTGTATTTATTTTTAAACCTTACTCTAAACCTTTCCACCCATCCCTCCCACCTGGAAGACAGCGAGAAAAATGGAACAGTATATCTAGACCATCAGAGAGACCAGTGGATGGAAACAAGGACAACTAGAAGGTGCCAATGGAATGACTCAAGGAGACACAGGAGTATGAGAGAACGGATGACAAAGGGGAATGTAGACAATCAACACAATTTTTTTTTTTGCAATGTGCTCTTCAAACATGGGTGTGTTGAGTTGTAGCTGCTATTTTTTTAACACCTGCGCAGCTAGAGTTTAGTCACAGGGTCACAAACACCAAAATCTCACCAATCTTACACTTGGAAGGACACGTGTGACCAAGGCCTATCAGTCACATCTGTCATTTGGAGGTAAAGGGTCCACTGCAAGATTTAGTAGTCACATTCCACTGTGGAATGCCTCCAGATCACTAGGATGATGGCTAACGACTAGTTTTGAGGGCACAGCGTCTAAGAGTCACCTATGAAGACAGCCTCTTAATTACTTGGAGATATCCATCCCTAATATGTCCTTTGGTTTTGGTCTCACATATGGCATAGAGTTGGATGTTTGAGACATTGCTCTTGAAGTGGGATTTCCAGTTTTCAGACCATGGAAGTTCATACTGGTGAAGTCTTTGATCTAGGACTAGAGTTGAGCGAACTTCTGTTTTAAGTTCGGGTTCGGGTTATCCAAGCATCCCGTTATGGATTCCGCTACCACGGACCATAACGGCATTTGGAATCCATAAGGGGATTCTTCAATGAACCTGAACCTTGGACAACACGGAGGACCTGGGGTGATGTCACCGTCATGTGATCAGTGCAGGGGGTGTGGCTCAGTACTGGATTAGATAAGAGGTGGTAGCCTACGACCTCTTATCCAATCCAGTACTGAGCCACGCCCCCTGCACTGATCACATGATAGTGACATCACCCCAGGTCCTTCACCCCGTGTTCCAAATGCCGTTATGGTCCGTGGTAGCGGAATCCATAACGGGATGCTTGGATAACCCGAACCCGAACTTTGGAAGCCGAACTTAAAGCAGAAGTTCGCTCAGCTCTATCTAGGACCACTCCTTATATCCATAATGATAGGGCCGGCTCAGATAGGTCTGGAACTTCAATTGAGGACCCACGCCAGAAATCAGAGGCTGACACTGCGATTTCTGCCGCATTCGTGCAGCATCTGTGCTGACAGATCCTCATGAAAGTTAGCCCCATTCAGTGTGTCCGATCCGTGGCTTTTTCTTGTGGAATCAGTGAGAAAAAGTACATTTTTTTACACCATATAGAAAGCCGCATAAAATTCTCTATCAATCCACACCAACTGCATGTCTATGGGGTTTTAGCAACCCTGTCCCATGGTTCCGAAAATATCTGTGGCTGCACGGTAGAGAAGAAAATCAGCTGCCGGAATAAGCGACGTTCCGGATGGTAACACGAGGATTAGCCCCGTGGTACCATAATGGGACTAATCCTTGTACAGAGCCCCTGTGGACCTCCTGCTAGGCAGAAAGAAAGGGTACAGGCTTAGAATTCTGTTGTTTCGAAATACAAATCAGATTTTAATCTGCTGTGTGAACATATCTCCCGATTTCCAGTAATAGAAAGGTGTCTTAGCACTCTATAATACCCGATTAGTGATGGCCACTCAGACTTCACCAATGTATCTACGACCTAGAAGATGACTTTGGCTGGACTTCCCCTTTAAGTAGAGATTTACAACACAGAATATGGCTTATGACGTGTTCCTTAGAGAAGGGTAATAATGATTTACAGAAATTCTAAATTTTTTATTTTTTTTTTAGAAATAAAGGAATATTGCACTCACAGACAGGGAAGGGATAACTGTGTATTTTGGGGGCTGACTGTTTGGAGTTAATGTGTTATCACACTGCTGGGACTTAAGAAGATGTGTGACTTTCTCTACATGTCTCTACCTGCGTTCTCTCCGTTTTTGGCCTTTGCTAATAAACTTGTCCATCTGATCGCCTGTCTTTTCTTTTGGAATATTACAGGTAGTTTCCAGGGGGCGGTGGACTTATCCTAGAGGCAGGGTAGCCTTGAGAAGTGGGATACAGCTCTGAACTACTTCCCATTTTTGCCATTACCTGTAAAAGAAGGCCACCTAGAGACACCCCTAGGGGGAGCTCTCTGCAAATGTATCTATACAGTTCCCCATCAGTCTATATGAACCATGTTCAGTGAGCTCCCCCTAGTGGTATCTGAAGGCAGCCAAATCTGCTATCCAGATAGGAGAATAGACTTTTGGACTGGTTTTGCAGTCGCTTAGTGAGACCTATTCTATGGTTATAGTTACGTCCATGCTTTCATATAATGTATGTAGTCAGTACAAATGTCACCAGCTGCTCATTGGCAAACACTGAGCAATGTGTATGAAATGTTCCTCCAGAATATCTGGGTGAGGGTTTGGGAATTTGCTGCTGGCGTCTGGACTAGTAGGACAGGTTACGGGCTTAATGGCCTTGATAAGTGAGATTATGCAGGTTGTCTGTGTTCTTACACCAGCAGCTGCATTGTCTGTTCATTATGTCTTGTTCTTAAAGTGCACCTACAGCGAAAGATCCAGTCTTGTCTGTGCTCCTCACCTGTGACACCGGCTGACCTGTTCCATGTGCACTTGGCAGCTGAAGGAGTCTGTGTTGGTCCCATGTTCTTATGTTCCCGCATTGCTGAGGAAAATGAAATTTAAATATATGCAAAATGAGGCTCTGCTCTCTCTGCAGCTGCCGCACCCCCTCCACTTGGGTTGACAGAACCAGGAGTAATGATATTTAATACAGGATGACATTTTCATCCTGTATTATACTCCAGAGCTGCACTCACTATTCTGCTGCTGGAGTCACTGTGTACATACATTACATTACTTATCCTGTACTGATCCTGAGTTACATCCTGTATTATACTCCAGAGCTGTACTCACTATTCTGCTGGTGGAGTCACTGTGAACATACGTTACATTACTTATCCTATACTGATCCTGAGTTACATCCTGTATTATACTCCAGAGCTGCACTC
>CM065595.1:150236752-150364737 GCA_033119425.1 Bufotes viridis | reverse complement strand
GTTCCTTGGCCAGAGACAATACTATTATAAATGGCATGTTAGGTGGGGTCTTGGAAAGTGTACCCTAAATAAGCTTTTATACTGCTTTTGTATATTTTTGCTCATGTGTTTTACGTATTTTTTTTAAATTTTTTGCATGTTTTGAAATTTTTTCATCTTAGGAATTTATTTTTTCCAGTAAAACAAGATCACTGTAAGTTGTCGTACAGACAGGAGGTGGCCCCCACAGAAAAGTAAAGGGCTATTCCAGGACTTTTTTTTTTATTATCCCATCGATCAATTATATATTTAATATACTTTATTTCAAATAATAATTCAGACCACATGACCAGATCTCCCCTCTTCCTCTGACGTACTGATCAGAGGCGTAACTACCATAGCGGCAGACCGTGCAACTGCTATGGGGCCCAGGACAAGAGGGGGCCCAGTCTTAGTTGGGATTATCTCCTCTTCTACTAGAGGTGAAAACTTGGTCAGGACTCTACCCTGCAGATCACGTACACCCCTACATGCTGATTGCCTTCCTAGGGGCAGATGGGATCTTCCAGCAAGACAAGGCGACATGTCACGGCTAGAAATGTCCGACATTGGTTGGAAGAGCATGACCAAGACTCAAGTACCACCCTGGACTCCTAATTCCTCAGTCCTGAACTCAATTGAGCATCTGTGGGACCATTGTGATGGTCGTGTTCTCTCTATAGATCCCCCAACGCCCCCTCCAGCATCTGTGGGATGCACTGCCGTCAGCATGGCTCCACCTACCTGTGACAACCTACCTGGACCTTACTGAGCCACTCCGGGTCCGTCTAGCTGCTGTCCATGCTGCACATGGCGATTACTCCGGATATTAGTCGGTGCTCATAATAAAGGGACTCAACAATGTATGAGGTATAGAGTATTCCAAATTGGACCGTAAGGAAGGATCAGCACAGTATAACAATCATCTCTATCCAAATTTATCCTTGAGGCCCAAGGATGAATTTGGAATTTCCACTCAAAATATTTCTCCATGTTTACTCTTCAGCCATCTGAAAATTCACATACTGTAGATTAGGGGTGCACAACCTTTTCTGGTTGGGGGCCACATTCTCCACCTGAACCAATTCCAAGGGCCGAAAATAAAACGTAAAGGGGTATTACCAACTGAAATACTGTATTTTTGGCATATTGAACATACAGTATACACTATAAATGTCTAGTTAGAGTTCTAGGCTAGGTTCTAGGGCTCCCATCTAATAGGAGAATACATGAAAGATACATGTAAGAAGCCATAAGACATAGACCTACATGGCTTTTACCAGATGTTTGGGGGCCGCACAGAATGGTATCGAGGGCCGCAGGTTGTGCACCCCTGCTGTAGAGCATTACACCAGAAAGTTACACCAGTACCACTTCATCTACGACCACCAAAATTGCCACCATAATTCGCAGCAGTTGCCACCAAAATTTGTTTAAAAAAAAGAGTTCAAGAAATGTACAGATTTCTGAACCTTTCTAGTAAGATCAGCCCCCGTCCCGGTGTCCAGCGCCCCAGGAAGTGAGGCTTTATGCTGATTGAGCGGCCACTTATCGTCTCAAACATGTTTCCTATTTGTCGTCAGCTTGTAGCTGGTCTTTTTCTTCTCTGCCGCCCTTTGACCTCCTGTAACTGCCCCCCACCACCAGAAACAAAATACTCTTAGTAAACTTTCACCCCCTTGACTGGTGCTGGATGGGTACAACTTGAGTGGGTGACATATGACTGGATTTAAACGAAAAATAAAAATTTTCAAAAAAACTGTAATAATTTTTTTTTTTAAGGAACCTACAATGTACGATGGGTCTGACCTGGACCAAGAAAAATATAGAGGCAAAATAAATCAAACCTGAAAATCTTCAGCCACAAGAAGAACATAATGCACAATGCATAAGCAAACAGTGAAAACGCAGCAGCACCCAGTGGGCGCTAAAATATATGCAAACACTGGGGCTACCTGGGAACTGTGGAAACTGGAGCCGGGGCCACATGGCAAATGGGGCATGTAGGGCTACAACTAGAGTTGGGGCTTGGTGGTAAGTGGCTGGTGCTACAGCTGGGCCTACTACATGGTGACTGGGACAAGGGGGCTACAAATGGAGCTAGGACTACACTGCAAATTGGCAACTTGGACAACTGGGTCTGCGGCTACATGGTAACAGGGGCAGAATGGGTTAAAGAAATAAAAGAAGCACTACTCACCACTCCCTGCCTCTGTTGTTCTTCTGCTTTCCGGACCAGGCACGCCATGCAGTAGGTTGCAGGTGATGCCCACTCAACCAGTAACTGGTTTAGGTGTGTCACCACTGTGGTTGAGCGGGCATTGGCTTCCTGTGTGTCGTGTCCAGGACAAGAAGCCTAGACCAGTGGGGGCCCGGTAAGTGGTGAATTGACTTACTGAGTTGAGTGGTGAGTTTCTCTTTTTTTTAACCCATTACACCCCTTTCCTAAAACTTTTTGTCCCACTGAACAACCCTTTTAAATTGCAATATTAATTTGGCCAAAAAAATAAAAAATGTAGATCAATTACCTTTGGCCCAAGTCAAGGGAGGGGGGGGGGGGGTAGAGGATGAAAGGTCGCCTCACATGACCTCTGCCCAAGAATGTGATTGCTATTTTGTCTAATTTTGGAGAAAATGATCAGTTATTTTGGCGATGGGCGTCTATATCCAGGCCTGAAGAGGATCATTAACAGCTGCCCCGGCTCTGGGAATAATCCTGTTATTTTCTCACAAGGAACCTGAGCTTTGTTTTTCATGTTGGAGTTGCTGGAATAAAGCAAACAAGACGAGGACTAATGGACAGCGCTTATCTTGGAGAAATAAAACACATGTCGGCCGCCCTTAGAGGACGAAGGAACGGCTCAGCTGTACCAGGGCGAATGCAAAAACCCGGGGAAACAGTTTTTTTGACATTTTTGAACTCTCATTTTTAGATTTGACCATAGTTTAGATTTGATTATCGATTTGCAGGGAAATTCGGCAAATTCTCAATCAACTTTGTGCTTCAGTTCCTCACCATTTTCAAGATCTGTGCTTGTTGTCGGTGAATTGTGAAACTATTGTTTACACTCAGAGGCTGAGAACCTGAAACTGAAACATATGTAAGAAAACAGAAGCCTAAGGCCTCTTTCACACGAGCGTGTCCGGATTAGGTCCGGATGCGTTGCGGATGCGTTCAGTGAAAACTGTGCGATTTCACAGGCAAAGCCATTCAGTTTTGCCTGCGATTGCGTTCAGTTGTTCAGTTTTTTCCGCGCGGGTGCAATGCGTTTTGATGCGTTTTTCACGCGCGTGATAAAAAACTGAAGGTTTACAAACAACATCTCCTAGCAACCATCAGTGAAAAACGCAACGCACCCGCACTTGCTTGCGGATGCAATGCGTTTCACGCAGCCCCATTCACTTCTATGGGGCTAGGGCTGCGTGAAAAACGCAGAATATAGAACATGCTGCGATTTTCACGCAACGCACAAGTGATGCGTGAAAAAAAAACGCTCATGTACACAGCCCCATTGAAATGAATGGGTCAGGATTCAGTGCGGATGCTTTGCGTTCACGTCACGCATTGCACCTGCGTGGAAAACTCGCTCGTGTGAAAGGGGCCTAAGGCTACATGCACACGACAGTTGTTTTTTGCTGTCCGCAAGTCGCAGATCCGTCTTCCTTTTTTTTTCACATCCACATCTGTTCCGTGTGTCCGCAAATTTTGTAGGTTGTGTTTCCGCGTGTGTTCCGTTTTTTTTGGCGGATCCGCAAAAAAACCGGAGGGCTTGAACCAGTTTCTTAAAGTACCTGTACAAGTGCCCTGGTTTCCAAGCAACCATCCGCAAAAAAAAAACGGATGTGGATGACAAACTGATGGCTTCCATTGGTCATCCGCATTTTTTGCAGACCCATTGACATCTATGGGTCCGCAAACTGTTTTTTTGCGAACAAGAATAGGACATGCCATATTTTTTTGGCGGACGTGAAATGCGGACAGCGGACGCGGACAAGCAACGGAAGTGGCATCCGCATTTTTAACAGATCCATAGAAATGAATGGGAAACCGTCGGATCGGCAAAAAAAACAGAACGGAGGCCGCAAAAAACCACTGCCGTGTGCATGTAGGCTAAAGTTGTAAGGACCGAGGAAACAAATGTAGCAAGTTAGATAAAACATGGATTGTTAAAGGGATCTGTCTCCAGGAAATTCACAGCAAGCACAATACCTTGTAGGGCTGGTTCAGAAGAACGTAATGATACCCTTCACCTAGTGATCTGTTACTTCATTCTGGAGAAAATTACTCCATATGCAAATGAGCAGTTAAGTGCACCGAGGGTGGGCCCAAACCACTCTGCTGCAGAATCAGCACCGCGGCTCTTTCTTTCTCAGGACTGGTGAAAGTCCTAGAGCTCAGACTCTAACCAATCATAACATGATGGTATGTCCTTGCAATCTGCCATCACTTTATAAAGTGGTAATACCCCTTTAACTCCTTAAGGACAGGGCCAATTTTTGTTTTTTTACGCCCTGCCTTCCCAGAGCTATAACTTTATCCTTTTTCTGTTTGCACAGCTGTATCAGGGCTTGTTTTTTTGCAGGACAAGTTGTACTTTCTAACAGCACCATTTACTTTTTGCATATGAAGTAGCGGGAAGTTGGAAAAAATTGGCAAATGGGCTGAAACAGGGGAAAAAAAAGTACTTGTTTTATGAGTCTCGCTTTTATGGCGTTCCCTTTGTTCTCCAGGTTAGTATGATTACAGTGATACCACATTTATATAGTTTTTTCTTGTGTTTTAATACCTAAAAGTAATAAAAACCTCAAAAAAAAAACAAATTTTTCTTTGCAATGCCGTATTCTGGCCCTAGAGATGAGCGAACTTTAAAAATTACTTCGGCGTTCGGGTTGTGGTAATCGCCGCATCCCGTTATGGATTCCACTACCGCGGACTATCCCGGCATATGGAATCCATAAGGGGCGGCTTCCACGAACCCGAACTGTTAAAAAGCCGAAGGACCTGGGGTGATGTCACCGTCATGTGATCAGTGCAGGGGGCGTGGCTCAGCACGGGATTATGCCCCCATAACTTTTTTTTATGTCTACAGAGCTGCGTGAGGGCTCATTTATTGCGGGCTGATCTGTCCTTTATATTGATACCATTTTAGATTGTGTATGACTTTTTTTTTTTTGAGAGAGATGAATCAACAAAAAGTGGCAAATCAGCCATGTTTATTTACTATTATTTTTTCCGCTACAGTATTCAATGTACGGAATACATATGTTAATATTTTAATAATTCAGGCATTTTGGGATGTGGTGGTTGCAATGATCCTTATTTATTTATTATTTTTAATATGGAAAAAAGTGGGGTGATTTGAATTGATATTTTATATTTAAAAAAAAAAATCACTTATTTTAAGTCCCCACAGGGGACTTTAACATATGATCATTTGATCCCATAGACTGCAATAACATTCTAGCTTAAGGGAGTTTCATTATGTTTCTGTGGAGCCCTGTCACAGGCCATAGGAACATCGCTGTGGCACGCCTCGGAACGTTAAGAAGGTCCGAGGCTGTCACAGCAAGCGAACAGCTCCCTCGATCTCAGTGCGGGGGAGCCATTCAGGCCCCTGGAGCGCAGCGCTCGACGGGTTTCACCGCTCAGATGCCGTGGCCGCAATTGATGGTGGCATCTAAGGGGTTAAATGTTGGTGATTGCCATTATCGCCGATCGTGGACAATGCCTGCTGTTGAGCAAGCGCCATTTTTAAACCCCACATTTCTGCCGTATATTTATGGCAGTCATCCTTAACCGCTACAGGACCGCCGCACGCAGGATAGCGTCCTGGCGGCGGCCCTGTAGCTCTGATCGGACGCATTGGCGCGTCATCTCGCGAGACGCGAGATGACGCGAGGACGCGCCCGCACATGCGCAATGCGCGCCATCGGCGCGCTCGCATGTAGTTATACTACAGCCTGCCAGCGCCGATCGTGCGCTGGCAGGCTGTATATGGCAGAAAAAATCGCAGATCAGACGTTGTTCTGTGAACAGCGCCTGATCTGCTTGCTGCTCGCTTCTCTGGTGGTCCCTTTGCTTGGGACCACCAGAGAAAAATATCAAAGTGCACCAATCACCACACAACCCCCCACCGCCCCCCACCCACCCACCACCCCCTGTCACTGATTAACCCCTGATCTCCCATGTCACCCCCTGATCACCCCCTGTCACCCCCTGTCACTGATCACCCCTGTAAGGCTCATTCAGATGTCCGCATGTGTTTTGTGGATCCACGGATCCGCAAATCCGCGGATCCGCAAAACACGGACACCAGCAATGTGCTTTCCGCATTTTGCGGATCCGCACATTGCCAGAACTATATAGAAAATGCCTTTTCTTGTCCGCAATTGCGGACAAGAATAGGACATGTTCTATACTTTATGGATCTTCACTACGGATCCGCAATTACGGATCCGAGCGGGACAAAGTCTGTCCCCATAGAATTGAATGTATCCACATTTCTGTTCCGCAAAATTTTGCGGAACAGAATTGCGGACGCTGAATGAGGCCTTAGGGTCCCTTAGCGATCGCAGCTTTATAGCTTTTCCTCTTTTTTTGCACATTTTTTAGAGATTTTTTCATCCACATTGATCAATGTGAATGGAAAAATTCAGACGTTCATTTTTTTCTTTCAGCGCAGAGGCTGAACGGAAAAATTCTCATTACCCGTATGGTCAATATAAGGAGAATAGCAAAAACTCCTAATGCTGGCCATACGTGTAATGATTGCGGAGACCCCTAAAATGCCAGGGCAGTACAAAAACCTCACAAGTGACCCCATTTTAGAAAGAAGACACCCCAAGGTATTCCGTGAGGGGTATGGTGAGTTCATGCAAAATTTTATTTTTGTCACAAGTTAGTGGAATGTGAGACTGTAAAAAAAAAAAAAAATACCATTTCCGCTAACTTGTGCCAAATTTTTTTTCTGTGAACTCGCCATGCCCCTCACGGAATACCTTGGGGTGTCTTCTTTCCACAATGGGGTCACATGTGGGGTATTTATACTGCCCTGGCATTTTAGGGGTCCTAAAGCGTGAAAATCCAAATGCGTAAAAATGTCCTGTGAAATCTTAAAGGTACTCATTGGTTTTAGGGCCCTTTGCGATCTTGGCTGCAAAAAGTCACTCATGTGGTATCGCCGTATTCAGGAGAAGTAGGGCAATGAGTTTGGGGTGTATTTATATATACCCATGCTGTGTGTGAGAAATATCTCTGTAAACGACAACTTTTTAATTTTTTTATTCAAAGTTGTCAATTTACAGAGATATTTCTCTCACCCAGCATGGGTATATATAAAAATACACCCTAAAACACATTGCCCTACTTCTCCTGAGTACGGCGATACCACATGAGTGACACTTTTTGCAGCCAAGATGCGCAAAGGGCCCTAAAACCAATGAGTACCTTTTAGGAGGGCATTTTTACGCATTTTCCTTCTCACGCTTTAGGGCCCCTAAAATGCCAGGGCAGTATAAATACCCCACATGTGACCCCATTTTGGAAAGAAGACACCTCAAGGTATTCGCTGAGGGGCATAATGAGTCCATGAAAATTAAACTTTTTGTCAAAAGTTAGCGGAAAGGGAGACTTTGTGAGAAAAACAATAAAAATCAATTTCCACTAACTTGTGCCAAAAAAATCTTCTATGAACTCGCCATGCCCCTCACGGATTACCTTGGGGTGTCTTCTTTCCAAAATGAGGTCACATGTGGGTATTTATACTGCCCTGGCATTTTAGGGGCCCTAAAGCGTGAGAAGAAAAATGCGTAAAAATGCCCTCCTAAAGGTACTCATTGAATTAGGGCCCCTTGCTCATCTTGGCTGCAAAAAGTGTCACTCATGTGGTATCGCCGTACTCAGGAGAAGTAGGGCATGTGTTTGGGGTGTATTTTACATATACCCATACTGGGTGAGAGAAATATCTCTGTAAATTGACAACTTTGAATAAAAAATTTAAAAAGTTGTCGCTTACAGCGATATTTCTCACACGCAGCATGGGTATATGTAAAAATACACCCCAAAACACATTGCCCTACTTCTCCTGAGTACGGCGATACCACATGTGTGACACTTTTTGCAGCCTAGGTGCAAAGGGCCCTAAAACCAATGAGTACCTTTAGGATTTCACAGGCCATTTTTATGCATTTGGATTCTCACACTTTAGGGGCCCCTAAAATGCCAGGTGAGTATAAATACCCCACATGTGACCCCATTTTGGAAAGAAGACACCCCAAGGTATTCCGTGAGGGGCATGGTGAGTCCACAGAATTTTTATTTTTGGCATAAGTCAGCGGAAATTGTTTTTTTTGTTTTTTTAATTTTGTTTTTTACAAAGTCTCATATTCCACTAACTTGTGACAAAAATAAAATTTTACATGAACTCACCATACCCCTCACAGAATACCTTGGGGTGTCTTCTTTCCAAAATGGGGTCACATGTGGGGTATTTATACTGCCCTGGCATTTTAGGGGCCCCTAAAGCGTGAGAAGAAGTCTGGAATCCAAATGCGTAAAAATGCCCTGAGAAATTCTAAAGGTACTCATTGGTTTTAGGGCCCTTTGCACTCAGGCTGCAAAAAGTGGCACATGTGGTATCGCAGTACTCAGGAGAAGTAGGCATGTGTTTTGGGGTGTATTTTTATATATACCCATACTTTGTGTGAAAAATATCTCTGTAAACGACAACTTTTAAAAAATTTTTATACAAAGTTGACAATTTACAGAGATATTTCTCTCACCCAACATGGGTGTATGTAAAAATACACCCCAAAACACATTGCCCTACTTCTCCTGAGTACGGCGATACCACATGAGTGACACTTTTTGCAGCCTGGGTGCGCAAAGGGGCCCAAATTCCAACGAGTACCTTTAGGTTTTACATGGCGGCTCACAATTTAGCCCCGCCCAAAATGCCAGAACAGTAAACACACCCCACAAATGACCCCATTTCGGAAAGTAGACACCCCAAGGTATTCACTGAGGGGCATAGTGAGTCCGTCTGAGATTTTTTTTTTTTTGCCAGAAGTTATCAGAAATTGAAACTTTTTTTTTTTTTTCTCAGAAAGTGTCATTTTCCGCTAACTTGTGAAAAAAATGAAATGATACATGAACTCACCAAGCCCCTCCGCGAATACTTTGGGGTGTCTTCTTTCTAAAATGGTGTGATTTGGGGGTATTTATACTATCCTGACATTCTAGCACCTGAAGAAACATGACAGGTGCTCAGAAAGTCAGAGCTGCTTCAAAATGCCGAAATTCACTTTTTGCACCATAGTTTGTAAACGCTATAACTTTTACCCAAACCAATAAATATACACTTATTGGATTTTTTTATCAAAGACATGTAGAACAATAAATTTAGAGAAAAATTTATATAGAAATGTAGTTTTTTTGAAAAATTTTACAACAGAAAGTGAAAAATGTCATTTTTTTGCAAAAATTTCGGTCATTTTTGATTAATAGCAAAAAAAGTAAAAATGTCAGCAGCAATGAAATACCACCAAATGAAAGCTCTATTAGTGAGAAGAAAAGGAGGTAAAATTCATTTGGGTGGTAAGTTGCATGACGGAGCAATAAACGGTGAAAGTAGTGTAGTGCGGAATTGTAAAAAGTGGCCTGGTCATTAAGGGGGTTTAAGCTAGGGGGGCTGAAGTGGTTAAAGGGTTAAGAGAAAAATGCTTTCACATAGTTTCACTCTGGTTAATATATTGGGCTGGATTTAGATGGTCATTTCATCCGAGCAGCATGTATCTGCTGTAGCAGTAGATGTGGCTGCACCGTTACAGAACATTCTCCACCATTTTACTTTTGGATAATTCATCTTCTTTCATTATTCTTCCCCAATTCTGTCTGTAACAGAGGATGAGGCGAGCGCACCCTTCAGCAGGCACACACCAGGAAAATGCTGGTCCTTCTATTAGTCTCCTGTTGTTTCAGGCGGCGGAGGTTCCTCTGGTAACGAAGCCGATATATTCATCTTAGAGCAACAGTGCCCCAAGTGGCCAAATGGAGAACAGCAATGCTTCATGAATTTTTTTTTTTTTCCAAAATGCTGTCACAATGTTAGAAGCATCATTTCCTGGTGCCTCCAGTGCGGACCAAGTGTCATCTTGTGTTCAGAGCCCCTCGCCCCTGTTGGCACTACCAGGGGGGAGGGGCTGAGTGGGGGCCATTATACATACATATAGATATATATATACACATACACACACACTGGAGGCAGAATGGGGAGCACATACATATATAAACTGAGGCACAATGGAGCAAATATATGTAATGGAGCAATATTTATACTGGGGGACAATTTGAAGGCTATTTGATGTTCAGAAGGCACTATGGGGTGGCAATAATGTATACTGAGGGCACTGCAGGGATTGGGATTGAAAGGCTATGTACACCTTTGGCGACAATTTTTTTTTACTATTGCATTGTGCTTATTTTGAACTGAAAATCATTTTCTAAATTGGTCTTTATTAAAAATGCTGAGCCGTTTTCCCTGCACTGCTTCGAGTTTATCTACTAGCAGGATCTTTATTTTCTCTCTTTTCAGTCAGACAGGGAGCTGACGGCGCTTTATCTGTGATCTCTGACCTTATAAACACTCATTGAAGCTCAATTAAATAAGTGTTTATGACCTTTTAGTAATTTACAGATGAGGGTTATTAGATGACCGGTACAAATTGAAAGTACTAGTCACACAGCTAGGAAAAACCCTTTGTGACAGAACAGCTCAATAGTTTTAATAAACACCAACTGAAAAAAAAAAGATTTTTAGGCCAAAATGAGTAAAATGCAATCATAAAAGAAATTGCCCCCAAAAGGTGTACATAGCCTTTAAAAAAAAAACATTGAAAATCGGACGTTTTTAACGGACATTAAAAGCAGATGCAAAATAGCCGGTAAAAACAGGTAGACGGCCGGAAAATAGATGCACTGATGCAAAATAGCCATGAAAAGGCTGTTTTTCACGCGGATGTAGCCTTAGGCCCCTTTCACACGAGCGAGTTTTCCGCGCAGGTGCAATGCGTGACGTGAACGTATAGCACCCACACTGAGTCCTGACCCATTTATTATTTAATGGGGCTGTGTACATGAGCGTTTTTTTTTTTCATGCATCAGGGAAAAACGCAGCATGTTCTATATTCCGTGTTTTTCACGCAGCGCTGGACCCATAGAAGTGAATGACGCATTGCATCCGCAAACAAGTGCAGGTGCGTTGTGTTTTTCACTGATGTTTGCTAAGAGATGTTGTTTGTAAACCTTCAGTTTTTTATCATGTGCGTGAAAAACACATCAAAACGCATTGCACCCGCGCGAAAAAAAACTTAACTGAACGCAATCACAGGCGTAGGGTTGGTTCACCAATAGGTTTTGCTGGCGTTTTTTGTACTTTTGAATTTTCTGTGGCATTTTTTGAAGGTCTATAGAAAATATGGAACTTGGGCACACAAGTTATTTTTTTTATTTAGGTGGCGCTTTTTGGGTCTCTGTTATTTTTTGAATGTAACATGTTACGGCTTTTGGCCTTTTAACATTTTCTCTGTAGGGAAAGAATTGCATTTTTTTTTGTGGTAAAAAAAAAATCCTGCAGTGCAAATTCATGTGTGTAGCGGCCCTTATGTAGGCAGCGTAGTATGTAGGAGCAGAGACGAGTCCAGTGGACACACAGCCCCTGCAGGAGGCGAGACCCACAGTGCTGCAAGGCTAAACCCCTATCAAAAGCTCACCTGTCCACGTGGTGTCAGAAACCGGACACAGACATTTAGGCATTAACCCTTACACCGCCTCCTGCTAAAGAAAAACACCTATATGGAATGGGAGGAGTGCCGATACCAAGAAAAAAAAAAAAAAAAGGGACAGAATGCAGACATGCCAAACTGTGGAGAAATCCACATAATCTATGTATATGTTTTATTTAATACTTTTGCTAAATAAAACTTTTTAATTTTTTTTCCTTTTAACTGTGAATATTTTTTAAAGGGGTTTTCCAATGAGATTTGTTTTTAAGGGGTTTGTCACCATACTTTTTACTATTAAACAGGCTGACATTATACATGTGCCTGAATTTAACTCTGCTATTCTTTTTTTTCCAGTGTGCCCCCGTTTTTGTGCAAATATAACTTTTAATATATGCTATTTAGCCTCTAGGAGCAAGGGGGGGGGGAGGGGGGCGTTGCACCTGCTCCTAGAGGCTCCGTTCGCCCACCTCTTTCCACTCCCTTCTACTCTTGATTGACAGGGCCAGGCCAGCGTTAATGTCTTCCAGCCGGCACTGTCTACCGGGGAAATCTCGCGCCAGCGCAGCCCCTTTCAGTATTCGGCACAGGCGCAGTGCTGGCTTCCTTATTGCGCACTGAGGAAGCCGGCGAGCGTCCTCCCCTGACTGTGTCGAATGCCAAAAAGGACAGCGCAGGCACGAGAGACCATATGATTTTTGCTATATATATTTTTTTTAACAACCTCTGGCCCTTAAAAAAGAAAAAAAAAAAATACCAGCCACCACTAGAGGGAGCTCACTGCATACATTTTCTATTGAGCTGGAGGGCGTAGAGCTCCATATGCTGTAAGCTCCCCCTGGTGGTGGCTGCAGACAGGTAGAATTTTATCATTCAGCTCTATGGCTGTGTAATGGGAAGCGGAGAATTTGGAGATCTGCATCAGGAAAACAGATCTTCAACCCCTAAAGACAATTATGAAATCAAAACAAAACATGATGTTTAAGAAAAGCTCTAAAATGAAATAGAAACTTTATTACAGTTTTTCTTAAAACAAGTATATTTCAGCAAATTAGCAAAAGCAAAAAAAAAAAAAAGGAACAAAATGAATAGTGCAATATCTTTCTTCTGTCCTTGCTAGACGCAGCGGTTCCATCTTCTTCTGTGGGATCCAGGATTTCCAGCCTGTCCTCGTGCGTTACGTTTTCTGAACACAATCCTGCTGTGCCGGAGTAATTCTCATATGCATAATCGCTATCTGGTACACGGCAGATATGACTCTGGTGTTTCATGGGTCACCTGGTTAAATCGTATGTGATACTCCGCTTCCCATGGGACTCGGAGCCACTCAATTATCTCTTTTGGCAAAGCTGGGTCCTCTGTCCACAGAAGCCATGCGCTCTCCTTCTGTTGCGTCTGTAAGTAGACAAGATGTCACCATGTTGTCACTAATTGAATATGCAGCTGACCCCCGCCCCCTTCTAGCCACTGAGCTGCACCAAGCAGATTCAATTTTTTCCTAAAAACTTTCCACTAAATTTACAACTTGCAGTACCACTTTCCACCACTGCAAGTGACATACTTTACCATAGACCCTAATGCAACAGCGCCACCAGCTGAAAATTTCAAAAACACTGGGATATCTGTGGTTTCTACAAGTCGGTTGTGAAAAATATTTACTTGACCGCGTCAAATATTTTTGAAGGTATCGGGTCAATAACTTAAAAACCCAATTTTCCTTTGTTATCTCTCATCCAGCACCATCTTCCCCCCCCCCCCTTATCTTTCACATTGGTATTTCTGCAGAATGAAACCGCTGAAGGCACGTTCAGGAATTTCACTACATGCGGGGTCAGTCATCACCCGTCATAAATCTAAATATTGGCATCATTGCGGTTTACAGCTGCAGATGCTCATATTACCCCAGCATCATCATATTCTCCTCCGTAACACAGACCCGTGTATGTCCCTTTAAAGAGGACCTGTTGCCAAAAAATGCAATGCGATCTGAAAGCAGCGTGTTATAGAGCAGGAGAAGCTGAGCAGATTGATGTATAGATTTGTATGAAAAGATTCGGTAAAACCTGTAATTTATACATTTATATCTCTGTTTTCTTCTACCTTCTGTCAGCAGCATCGGTACAGGAGGCGGAGTTATCAGTGATTGACAGCTTTGTGTGTATACGTGTGCACAGAGATAACTCCTCCCCCCCGTACCGATAGCTCTTCACACCGCAGCAAAAGTAAATGTAAAAAATTACAGGTTTTACTGAATCTTTTCCCACAAATTCGAGTATGCAGGTATACGCTATTCGAGTATGCAGGTGCCGTACGGCGCTATTCGAGTATGCAGGCGCAGTACGGCGCTATTCGAGTATGCAGGCGCTGTACGGCGCTATTCTAGTATGCAGGCGCCGTACCGCGCTATTTGAGTATGCAGGCGCCGTACGGCGCTATTCGAGTATGCAGGCGCCGTACGGCGCTATTCGAGTATGCAGGCGCCGTACGGAGTCTTATTTAGGACTTATTATGGCGCTGTATATCTAGCTAGACTTGCCAATCAGGAGACTGGGAAAGCTCGGCGAAACCCATTTAGGATCTGTAATAGCGGCCAAATTGGGTGCCAGCTACAAACAGCCCGGTCTTATAGACAGAAGGACAGAATTCATCTTGAACTCGGGCAACACTTTTACTTGGAGCTGAACAAGAAGCTGACACCCCCCACATGTAATCAGCCCTCATCCTCCCTCACCTCCTATCTATCTAATGAGCCTGTAAGCTCCGCGCCAGGAAGGAGGCGAACAGCTCCCCTAATCTGTAGATGGCCAGCCAGCTGTCAAGATAACATTAAGTAATCAGCAAATTTAGGGATGGGGGTTGTTCCTCATCTCGTGGGAGGCAGAGAGTGGAACACAACAAACCTCCACCAGCATCAAGGTGCACACGGACACAGAATACAATAAGGCGCTCTGCCAAATTAAGATCATTTATGGACCCCCATAATCCATCACGAGGAGAAGGCCAGACGTTCGGTGCTTCGTACCTCATTATACAGCCTGATACGCAGGTGCAGGGGAGCAGAGGTGAATAAGTGCACGGAGCTGATGCTGCTGATCGCCTGCTTCTCTTTCACGCTCACTTTCTCGGGCTGCTCTCTGGCGTCGTCTTCTCCTGCAGGTGGCGCCACATGTAGCCATTGGTGGGTCTCCTCTAGAAGATACATGTGGGTCTGGGTGAGGAGCAGGGACACCGGGGTAGCCTCCTTGGCACCCTGAGCCAGCGCTGCAGGAGACGCCCTGTTACATGCGGGGTGGTCAGAATTAGCAGCCGCGCCGGAGGCCGTGTCCTCTGACCATGGGAGAGAGAAAAAACGGGGATGAGATACACGCGTGTATGATAACATATGTACAGCATGTACTGGTCACTGCACAGGTCTGTAATATTCATAGAAACATCACAGTGTGATATCAGGATATTATGATCAGAGATGAGCGGCGCCATATGGACACTGCTTATCTCCCCTATCAGGAGCAGTCTGTCACTCATCACTTCTGCAGCAGGCTCCGGTATCCAGCATTGATTGTCAAGTAGTTCTCCCTATCTACTAATCAAAGAGGTTCTTCAGCAGCTGCAGTGTATTATAGAGTTGTGTTATGGCAGCCGCAGCACCTCATCCCGCACCCCTGGGCTGCTGCCGCACCTCGTCCCGCAGCCCTCGGCTGCTGCCGCACCTCATTCCGCAACCCTCGGCTGCTGCCGCACCTCATCCCGCAACCCTCGGCTGCTGCCGCACCTCATTCCGCAACCCTCGGCTGCTGCCGCACCTCATCCCGCAACCCTCGGCTGCTGCCGCACCTCATCCCGCAACCCTCGGCTGCTGCCGCACCTCATCCCGCACCCGTCGGCTGCTGCCGCACCTCATCCCGCACCTCTGTGCTGCTGCCGCACCTCATCCCGCACCTCTGTGCTGCTGCCGCACCTCATCCCGCACCCCTGGGCTGCTGCCGCACCTCATCCCGCAACCCTCAGCTGCTGCAGAAGGGGGGAGGGAATTATGCTATATACATTATATGTAATGATTATGACATGTATGATGATAAGCTTCATACATGTAATGAATTAGTCATCCAAAATCTGATAATCCGGCGCTGGTTTCCAGCACTGAGCAAATATATGTGTGATATATAATATCCTGAAAAGGGCAGAGGTAGCAAAATGTGTAATTCTGCGTTATTTCTAATTATTTCTCACCAGCTGCCGTGTCAAGGACGATATTGTTACAGAATATCTCAGGGCTCCTTATTTAATTGGAGACATGTCGGGACCTGAACCAAGACGAGGACAAGGTGAGGAGCTGCTCGGGTCCGGAGGCCAGCCCTGATTGCCACCTGATTATGGGCCGGACACTCGGTGAGGGAGGCCGAGATAACAGGAAGGATCCGCTGATAACAATCACACAGAAAGCTGCCGACCTTGATGAGAAATGTCTTACCTCGCATGAAGTATGCCAGTGCATAACAATACCCAGGGGGGCTGCCCGCGTCAAGGCCATCATGTAGGAGATGCCTGCAGCAGAGCAGAGACTGGACATGAAGCGAGGGCCCAGGTGTTCATGGAGCAAAATAAAACACATCACACGGACTGCAGACCTTCCCTCATTTGTACGATCAAGTAGTGAATACGACATTGCACTAATGACACAGCACAGGCATAATGCACACAGTGATGTCACAGCACAGGCATAATGCACACAGTGATGTCACAACGCAGGGATAGTGCACACAGTGATGTCACAGTACAGGGGTAATATAAACAGCGATGTCACAGTACAAAGATGATGCACACAGCGATGTCACAGCACAGGCATAATGCACACAGTGATGTCACAGTGCGATGTCACAACGCAGGGATAGTGCACACAGCGATGTCACAGTACAAGGGTAATATTAACAGTGATGTCACAGTACAAGGGTAATATTAACAGTGATGTCACAGTACAAGGGTAATATTAACAGTGATGTCACAGTATAAAGATGACGCAGACAGCGATGTCACAGTACAGGGATGAGGCACACAGTGATGTGACAGTACAGGGATGAGGCACACAGTGATGTGACAGTACAAGGATGACGCACACAGTGATGTGACAGTACAGGGATGACGCGCACAGTGATGTGACAGTACAGGGATGACGCGCACAGTGATGTGACAGTACAGGGATGACGCACACAGTGATGTGACAGTACAGGGATGACGCACACAGTGATGTGACAGTACAGGGATGACGCGCACAGTGATGTGACAGTACAGGGATGACGCACACAGTGATGTGACAGTACAGGGATGACGCACACAGTGATGTGACAGTACAGGGATGGCGCACACAGTGATGTGACAGTACAGGGATGACGCACACAGTGATGTGACAGTACAGGGATGGCGCACACAGTGATGTGACAGTACAGGGATGACGCACACAGTGATGTGACAGTACAGGGATGACGCACACAGTGATGTGACAGTACAGGGATGACGCACACAGTGATGTGACAGTACAGGGATGACGCACACAGTGATGTGACAGTACAGGGATGACGCACACAGTGATGTGACAGTACAGGGATGACGCGCACAGTGATGTGACAGTACAGGGATGACGCACACAGTGATGTGCAGGGATAATAAACAAAGAAAAGTTAGCAAAAGAGAGTACAAAAACCACTCGTTCTGGATTGCAGATGGTGACATAAGCTTTGTAAATTTACACTTTAGTTTAGGAAATGTTTTATTTGATGATATTTTCCGATTTATAATAACTCACATTCTGCCAATATTGTAAATAAATGCCCACTGGTTACTCACCAGAGACGATGATCCGGAGTAACTTCCTCCTTAGGACTGTAGTGCAGAGAGCTCCGATAACGCGGCGGCAGATCTGACAGAGTATCTGAAATTCACACACCTTGATTTTATACTTGAAACACATATAAATATATCACATATGATAAGATATCAGCATCCCGCAGCACAGAGCATCGCAGCATGTTCCGTTCTCTATCAATGCTATTATCTGACATGGAGAGCTGTAATCCAGCTGCCACTCGGCATACGAGTAAAGTGTTCCTATTGTTTCCTTTACTATCATTATTATTCTAAATGGGTCCAGACCTCGGCACTGATTGATGTCGCAATGTATAGTTACAGAAGACAGCGCTCCATTCTGATACAGAGCTCCAAACCCCCTGCTTCCACTCACACAGTTACATGATATAATTGTGGCTGCCTGCAGCCACCACTAGAGGGAGCTCAATCTGTATGCAGGAGTCTCCTCCTAGTGGTGACTGTGGGAAGCAGCCATTTAACATCAGGACTGCTCACCTAATATGTGCTGACTGAAGACTGTGCTGCAGTGGCGGTTTCGGGTCAGTAGGGTGTAGGTGGCTTCAGAGGCTCCAAAACCCAGATATAAACACTGCTGCTGTAGACCCACGTGAAGATGAGTAAGCGAGGTGAGTCCATGAGAATCTCCCAGCTGCAGCCAATCACAGGGAGGGCCCCTGAGGTAACACACATCCATATCAGCTTACAGGGGTTCTCACGCCATTAAATATTACATTTTTATATTTAAAATATTTTCCATTTACATGACTACATAAAAAGTATGGCGCCACCTGGTGGTCACAGTGTATAACAATGTGCATGTCGCCCTAATGAACAGAGTGCCGATGTACATGCATGCTCGGTCACTCTCCCCACTGCCGGATGCTCAGACTTATTCACGGCGTAGTGTTGCTTCTACACTGCATGTCAAGGAAGGACCAGAGCATAGTAAAACTGGAAAGACTTGTGAGCGAGCATGGTACAGTTAACATCTAACTATCTGCAGGGGACTATTTATATAGCTCCCAGAGGGGAAGGAGACCGACTAAGGAACTTAATGGGAACTACATTTACAGCAGACAGAGGGGGAAGAAAGGGGTCTGATTGAGGACTGTATTTACGGCTGCCAGAGGGAGAAGGACGCTGATTAGGGAACTGACTGAGGACTATATTTATAGCTTCCAGAAGGGGAAGGAGACTGACAGGCAGTGATGTGGAACAGAGAGGAGTGAAGACACAAAGTGCAGGCAAGGCGTTTTGGGTGTTGTACCTGCTTTCTCCAGTGCTCTCCATGAAATAGATCTTCTGATTGGACACCACTACAAGAGCCCAAAACTCTTCGGGCTTCCCAAAACGAACCACAGGGACCTGTGGAAGAGAAGGATATAAATGACGTCCCAGCTAAAAATACAAAAAAGGCTGACCTGATTTGGGACAAGCCAGATATTCAGGCTGTGGACTTACCTTCATGGAACATTGGAATTCTTCCATCTCTCCACCCAGGACTTCCATGTCCAGATAAAGCTTGAGCCGGTGATCCACCACCCGGAAATCCAACGTTTGATGTGGCCCTACGGAGGCTGTAGGGACACAAGGTGAGCGTAGATCTACTTGGCCCCATACGTTTTCCAATTCACCTCTCATATAACTTACTTGGGCTGACTTGCCAGCTGTCCCGGAGGGGGCCGCTGCTCTGCCTTGGAGGAGGGGTTGCCGTCCTGTACTTGTAGCTGCCCGTGAGGCCGCTAAGGCTGGCTTCTAGGGTAAGTTGCCCATTAGGGATGCTGCCGCCCCCCTCGTCTTGAGGCCCAGTGCAGGCGCTCTCTGTTTCCGAGCTGTCATCTTCGCCTACATAAAAGGCCTTTTGCCTCTCCCCTGCAGCGCCATCTGGTGACTGTTCAGCAAGACTGGCATCCCCATTGCTGTGCAATGGAGCCAGGATGACATGGAGACTCCCGCAGGACGGGCAGCCAACGCCGTCTACAGGGCATGCACAGGAGAAAAAGAGTCACCACTTTAGAAATACAGGCAAAGCCTTAACAGTCAGAGGGTACCTAATACTAGTAGGCTGGGGGGCACCACTGCACCCCTCCAACTCCTACAAGAAAGCCTCACTGAATGGTAACCAGTAAGATTTATGCAGTCATTTTTAAGAGCTCTATGGCACCCCTGCTATGACTGTTGCACAGTAACTGGCGAACATTCACTGATAAATCTCCCCCAAACAGCCATAAATCAACTCATTCCTATTACATGAATAAACCGGCTGCCAGCAGCCACCACTAGAGGGAGCTCAGTGCATAGAAATTTATAGTTACCACTGAACTCAATGGAAGCTGTACAAATCGTATGCACTGAGCTCCTCCCAGTGGTGGTGGCTGGAAAATGACATCATGAATTTGTGTCAGGAAGAAAGAGAAGATCGGGCCCCATAGCACTGGCACGCACTGTTCCGGTGGGTGTGCCCCTCACTGGTGGGTGTGCAACTGTTGGGACCAGGAAGTAGAATTGTGGGTCATTTGGGAGACAGGATTTCTTTAATAAATTATTGCCAATAAGAATAGAGTAGAAAGAAGTGGGTAGAAACGCCAGCCAGTTGTCACCTGGGTGGTTGTCAGGGGGAGTGTCGGGCGTCTCGGCTTCGGTCGGTCGCTTGGAGTCTGGAGTTAGGATGATCCCGCTGTCCTCCTGCTGGCTGAATTCACCTTTGCACTTGAGGCATTGAAACCTCGGGGGTCCTTGTCCGTCAGCAGTGGCGAACTTCAGGTTCTCCTCCAATATGGGGTGCAGCATGTCAAGAAGGGTCTACACCACAAAAACAGAAGGCATGAGCGGCAGAGGCCCCACAGCCATAAAAACCCCAGTGCAATGCCCGGTATTAGGACTACATCTCCCACAATGCACCACAGCAGAGATCCAGCCAGGGATCTGCAACAGGAGTCAGCAAACTGTGAACGCAGCTTTGGATGTGACCAGAGACTGAAGACATTATGTTAGGATTTCATGAAGAATTAAAGGTTCTTCACGTGACTTTTTTTATTACTGCAACTTCCTACTATACATGCGTTTACATTCCTCAGCATTTAAAGATTTTTGTTTGCTGTCAGTGAATGGAAGGTTCTTCTTTAGATGCTCTCCTTCTCGTGGCAGTTTGTTACGCTTGTATCCAGCTGTGTCTTCTGTTACCTGTGGACTGATACATTGTAACGCACAATTAGGAGAGAGATTTATCTAAATGCTTTGGCAGGATCAATCTCTCTCCTAATTGTGCGTTACAATGTATCAGTCCACAGCTCACAAAAGACTGTCTACACTGTAGCAAACCTCAGCTGTGCAAAGTCTGTGTGGGCTTTCAGCCTGTTCACGCAAACTAAAGTGCATTGGAAAATTGCAGAACTGCAAACCGGATAAAGGCTAACAGCCTCCCTGAAGACGGACATAGACGTATTAGGTGGATTTGCTGGGACATGTAGTCCCCCAAAGTCCAGCCATTCAATGTGGTTCATCATTTGGGATCTTCATGTAAATAGTGAGCCATACGGTTTAGGGCGTCCCCTTACTAGTGAACATACAGATCGCATCACCGTAAAAGATGCTTGAGACTTTCAAGACAATCCTCAAAAATATGAGAGGAAAAGTCAAGAGTTAAAAAATCCTGATCTGTACGGGAACTGGGGATCGTGACGGGTCAGCACATGAAAAAGCCCTGCGAGGAGAAACGTGCAGCTTAGGACTGATGTGGTCGGACATGTCGCTGCCCGCACTCACATCACACGTAGAAAGATAGAAGACGTGGACTTTGTTCAGTGCAACAAATAGAAGATGAATGGAAAATAAAGATTTCCATCACTGTAAGGGTTAAACAGGACGGCCCTATATATATATATAAAGAAAAGTCAACAATCCTGGAATTTTAAGGCTAAATTCCCCCATGAAGAAAGAGGAGTTTTTTTTTATCCTGTATTATACTCCAGAGCTGTACTCACTATACTGCTGGTGGAGTCACTGTGTTCATACATTACATTACTTATCCTGTACTGATCCTGAGTTACATCCTGTATTATACTCCAGAGCTGCACTCACTATTCTGCTGGTGCAGTCACTGTGTACATACATTACTTATCCTGTACTGATCCTGAGTTACATCCTGTATTATACTCCAGAGCTGCACTCACTATTCTGCTGGTGGAGTCACTGTGTTCATACATTACATTACTTATCCTGTACTGATCCTGAGTTACATCCTGTATTATACTCCAGAGCTGCACTCACTATTCTGCTGGTGGAGTCACTGTGTACATACATTACTTATCCTGTACTGATCCTGAGTTACATTCTGTATTATGCTCCAGAGCTGAACTCACTATTCTGCTGGTGGAGTCACTGTATACATACATTACTTATCCTGTACTGATCCTGCGTTACATCCTGTATTATACTCCAGAGCTGCACTCACTATTCTGCTGGTGGAGTCACTGTGTTCATACATTACGTAGCTTATCCTGTACTGATCCTGAGTTACATCCTGTATTATACTCCAGAGCTGCGCTCACTATACTGCTGGTGCAGTCACTGTGTACATACATTACTTATCCTGTACTGATCCTGCGTTACATCCTGTATTATACTCCAGAGCTGCGCTCACTATTCTGCTGGTGCAGTCACTGTGTACATACATTACTTATCCTGTACTGATCCAGAGTTACATCCTGTATTATACTCCAGAGCTGCACTCACTATTCTGCTGGTGCCGTCACTGTGTACATACATTACTTATCCTGTACTGATCCTGAGTTACAGTTATACTCCAGGGCATTCCCTGCTTGTTTAGTGTACGCACAGAGTTTGCTTTGATGATTTGGTACACCAAGCCTGCTCAATGTTCCCAATGATATATGAGAATTGTGACTCCACCAGCAGAATAATGCATAATGCATGCTATAACTCAGAATCAGAAGAAAATAAGTATTGTACTTACAAGGTAACTACATGTGTATTCAAATTACTACTATAATACTGCTCCTATGTACAAGAATATAACTACTATAATACTGCCTCCTATATACAAGAATATAACTACTATAATACTGCTCCTATGTACAAGAATATAACTACTATAATACTGCTCCTATATACAAGAATATAACTACTATAATACTGCCTCCTATGTACAAGAATATAACTACTATAATACTGCCTCCTATGTACAGGAATATAACTACTATAATACTGCTCCTATGTACAAGAATATAACTACTATAATACTGCTCCTATGTACAAGAATATAACTACTATAATACTGCCTCCTATGTACAAGAATATAACTACTATAATACTGCTCCTATGTACAAGAATATAACTACTATAATACTGCTCCTATGTACAAGAATATAACTACTATAATACTGCCTCCTATGTACAAGGATATAACTACTATAATACTGCTCCTATGTACAAGAATATAACTACTATAATACTGCCTCCTATGTACAAGAATATAACTACTATAATACTGCTCCTATGTACAAGAATATTACTACTATATTACTGCCTCCTATGTACAAGAATATAACTACTATAATGCTGCCTCCTATGTACAAGAATATAACTACTATAATACTGCTCCTATGTAAAAGAATATAACTACTATAATACTGCTCCTATGTACAAGAATATAACTACTATAATACTGCTCCTATGTACAAGAATATAACTACTATAATACCGCTCCTGTGTACAAGAATATATCTACTATAATACTGCTACTATGTACAAGAATATAGCTACTATAATACTGCTCCTATGTACAAGAATATAACTACTATAATACTGCTCCTATGTACAAGAATATAACTACTATAATACTGCTCCTATGTACAAGAATATAACTACTATAATACCGCTCCTGTGTACAAGAATATATCTACTATAAGGCCAGTCTTAGACAAACAAGTTCACTGCGTGTAAATGATTTCTCGTTATGAACTCTGCTCCTCTGACAGGATCGGAGGGCGATATAATGATTTATAATGCTGTGTGTCCCTGCCAGATCTTAGATCTACTGAATTGTACTGAATAGCGGCATAAAGGTTATTCCCCTAGAATTCAGCCAGGAATGAGATAATACTGCCTCTACATGTTCCCCCGTTCTCACCGTTACGGAGATGTCTTCTGTATTGTCCAGCACCACGTAGCTCACACACTGCTTGTCCTCACACACGGAGTGAAAGCTCAGCGTCAGCAATGGCAGCTCCTGCTCTTCCTCCTGTAGAAGAACAGACCATGAATCACCTGTGCACAGGTTGCGTGCAGCATAGCCCTCTTCTATTCACTGCAGTCCATCTGCAATACCAGACACAACCCATGGACAAGGGTGGCGCTGTTTCTGATGCTGTAGAACCCCTTCAGGCGAGCCGTAAACAGAAAACAGCACTCCGGTAACTCATCGTTTGGCAGACAGCCATCTTCTGCATAATCACCATAAACGTGTCCTGTGGCGCCGCTTATCCCAGTGCAACTTTCTAAGATACTCCATGACTCAATTACACACCTGTCCTGTTTAGCAGATGGACACACGTGATAGGGTTGTTGTCAGATCTCTGTTTTGTGCTGAGCCCTGCACCTGCGCGAGTCTCACATGACAGGGACAGATGAACGAGCAGCGGCCATCTTGCTCCCTCTCTTGCACTGTCTATACACATGCATCTTGTACTCACATTCCACTTCCACTGTGTGGTTGTCGTCTTGACATCACGTAGGCTCCGAAGGTCTCTCCTGACCAGCACCCGTCCGCGCTGCAGATCGATCTCTAGGAGATACTGCCGTGTCACTCGGAGGAAGACCCATGGCCAGTCTGGGTTACGTGGCTGTCCATCCACTACCGGGCACGCGGTCACCGGGGAACAAAGGGCATCTGGTGTAAAATAATGTCACATGAGTTGGGGATGGGAGCAGGCGGGGAGGGAGCAGGCTGGCGCGCAGAGGGGAGGGAGCAGGCTGGCGCACAGAGGGGAGGGAGCAGGCGGCCGCGCAGAGGGGAGGGAGCAGGCGGCCGCGCAGAGGGGAGGGAGCAGGCGGCCGCGCAGAGGGGAGGGAGCAGGCGGCCGCGCAGAGGGGAGGGGGCCGGCGGCCGCGCAGAGGGGAGGGGGCCGCACGGAGCAAAGATGCAAATGCTGGGCGATTATTTGTTTTAGAATCGGAGGAATTCCAGCCTTGTACTCATTGGGGGCCCCAGTGGTTGCCCCCTCACCATTTATACCTAAATAATATGCTATAATGTCTTTAGTGGGGTCCCATCTAATTTTGCGCTTTATGCCTTTAAGAAGTCTCCCAGGATAATAATCCAGGAGGTCTGGCACCAGATAGTCCGTTCTTCTGGACTCACCTTCTATAACCTCCTCCTCTTCTTTCTCCTTCCTGCTCTTCTCCTGCTGCCGCCATAGTCCATCCTCCAGGACATCCTCGATCCGTTCTATTAACACATCGGCGGCGACCACGGCCTTGACCTCTGGGCCGGGTGGTTTCACCGAGCCAGGGCTTGAGATCTCAGCGACGTGGGAGCAGATGTCTGCTACGATGGGCGTTTGTATAATTGTGGGAGAGGACTGGGCCTTCGTGAAGGGTGGAGAATATCCGACGGGGTCCGGACTGTTCTTTGTGGGGTTGTCTTTACTGAGCTCATCCTCCAGGTGAGGTCGGTACTGCAGCCAGTCCACCCCAAACTGATCCCGAAAACTGTCTGTGCGCTCAATGTCCTTCTCGTGCTGCAGGACAGATGCTGAAACGGGAAACAGAACCCGATGGAAATGTATCTCTGGGCAGTAAAGAAGTCTGACCCATTATAGACTATTCTGAGAGCAAAAAAACGTCATCATTGATTCTGAAAAAACTAAAGCCATGATCATGATGTGAGCAGACTGCTTCTGTATGCCTTCAAAGGAAGTCTATCAGCGGTTCTGACCATGCTAAACTGCTGACAGAACTGGGCAGTGGCTGGAGAGAGCAGGGAAAATACCTTCATGGAACTTCTCTGATCAGTAGTGTGAATATGAAGTTTTATTCTGCTCCTGCTAGTGCCAAGGAGGCGGGGCTTCACTGTGAAGTGCACTCTGCATTGGGCTGCTTCATAGCCCCTCCCCTCTGAGTGACAGCTGTGGCATCCAACCAGGTGAGCACTACAGCTAGAGAAGCAGCTCAATTGCAAGAGCAGAATCTGGCAGAATAAAACTTCATATTTATACTACTCCTGATAATAATAGCTCTACAAAAGGTATGTTTGTCTTGTTCTCCTCATCCCATACCTAGTGCTGTCAGCAGTTTAGCATGGTCACAACTGCTGACAAGACTCCCCTTAAAGGGGTTGTTTCGCCACACTAAGCCTGTCCACATGCTCTGTAAGAATGGCTCTCTCCTGAGGATGGACCCCTTTAACATCTGAGAAAAATGTTAAAATTGACTGAGGGAGCGGATTTCCGCGGGGCACACTGCCGCTCCATTTATTTCTTCGGGAGTTCCGGAGGCAGCTGAGTTCAGGGTTGATTCCGGAACTCTCACAGGGATGAATGGAGCAGCCGATCACATATCCGACCTGCTGCTCTGTTCGGAGGGCTCCAAGGGGTACAGGGCCTCCATTCTCGTGATCACTGGGGGTGAATAGGGGATAACTTTTAACGACCAGAATACCCCTTTTACTGTCTCTATCATTATCGATCATTTTTTATGTCCACGGCCAAACCCAGCAATGCTTTACAAGCTGCATTTTTCCGTCACTTTGAAAAAAAAATAAAAAATCAAGTGCACATTTCAACCACAAGAGGGCGCAGGTAATACAGCGGATGAACAGGTTATGTAGACTGACCGATCGGTTGGCTCCGCTGTTCACACTCGCTGTCGCTTCGCTCAGAGATGCTCGCTCTGCGGACTTTAACCTGCCAAGCAAGGGAGCAGGAAAAAAGGTAACAGAAAATGGACAAGAAGCCTTCACTTCACATCATCTTTAACCCTTATATTGCCAGGGGTTGAGTAATTTTCACATACACAAAAAAAAAAAAAAAAAAAAAAAGACTTCTATAAATAACATCATACTGTCCTCCCATACTCCTATATTTACACGCTTGGTGCACTGTGACATTACGCAGCACCTATGACACCGGCTGACCTGTTCCATGTGCTCCTGGCAGCTGAAGGCGTCTGTGTTGGTCCCATGTTCATATGTACCCGCATTGCTGAGAAAAATGATGTTTTACTATATGCAAATAAGCCTCTAGGAGCAACGGGGGCGTTACCATTACACCTACAGGCTCTGCTCTCTCTGTAACTGCCGAGTCCTCTGCACTTTGATTGCCAGGGCCGGGTGTGATGACTTTTACACTGCCTGGTCCTGTCAGTCAAAGTGCAGAGGGAGCCACAATTGCAGAGAGGGCAGGGCCTCTAGGTGTAACGGTAACGCCCCCCGTTGCTCCTAGAGGCTAATTTGCATATAGTAAAACATCATGTTTCTCAGCAATGCGGCCACATAGAAACATGGGACCAACACAGACGCCTTCAGCTGCCGAGCGCACATGTAACAGGTCAGCCGGTGTCATAGGGACAAAACTGCTGACAGATTCCCTTTTAAACAATGCAATTTTGCATAATGTTTTCTAAAAAATGTATGAAGCGTCAAGCTGTAGCCCAAATCTGACCGGAGCCTAAGACAGACAACACGAAGCGGTTAACCATGACACCCACTACTCATTAAATATAAGTATGTGCCCCCACCTTGGACTTCTTGCGCGGGATGCGTTTCGCGGTAGTCCTCTCTGGAGCGGAGCAGCTGTCTGTTAGATCCCCGGTGCAGGAACTTTCTGTTGCTGAATTACTCGGCTGAGGAACCACAACCCTCTCTCTGAACGGGGGCGCACTCTGTCGGGGGGACAAGATCCTCATGTTAGAGCGAGTACCTGAAGTGTGCAGTATTGGAAATCCAATGAACTACAATGCTGGGGACAGATAGAATGGAAATCCGCTGCCACTGCAATGATTTCCTGCTACAGAAGCAACTTATATCAGCAAGCAGAGCTGCTGTGCAAAGAATGGGGGACAGATCAGACAGCCTGATCAGATGGGTGGCTTTTTGACTACCGCACACGTCAACAGACAATGCAGCTAAGCTGGAGCCTCTGACGATAGCTGTGATTTCGGACAAAGCTCATCTCACCATCGTCTCCAGTCCCGACAGCGGCTTTCCATCCAGTAACACCTGACAACATGAAACAGAGAGAATGAGCACAAACCTCGCTGTGTCCTGTCAGATGAGCCCTAAACCGCTACTCACCTTGTCGGAGACTTTAGGGGACAGGTGCTGGGCTGCAAACATTCGATAGTCTTTATGGAAATACAAGGGATTCCCCTCCAGAAAGAGCTGCAAATGCAGACATTATTCAGATGATGGAATGTCCCTTTAAATGACAGAATTCGCTCTCCCGCAGCCACCACTAGGGGGAGCTCACTGCACATGGACTTCTATAGCTGCCTTTAAGTCAGTGCTACTTTGCCCGAAACACGAGATCACAGTGTGAGGGTACATTCACACGCAATTTGCAGTCCGCAATGTATGGGCACCAGCCGTGCGAATCCCGTATTGCGGCACGTTAACTTGAATGGGTCCGCGATCCACAATATATGGCAAAAGATAGGACATGAGACGCAGACCAAAAAACCCACGGAAGCGCCTCCGATCCATGCCTCCGTTCTGCGCCACGCTGTATCTTGAGGATTGCGCATCCATTCAAGTCAAACACCGCTGTTTGCGGTCTGCAATACGGGCACCCCAAGGCTGCAAAACCGCAAATAGTGAAAGTGAATGGGGTCAATTTGTCACCTGCAAGTTACCCCAACCCGACCGTCTCAAGAAATCGAAATCTATACTGGGAGGCCAGTGGTCATGGAAAATTAACCACTCGTGGTTTCAATATGGCGGCGCGTTGTGTCCGTATAGGGACATTACCTTCCTGAGTTTCTGCATCTGGGCCAAGGCTGTAAGCTGAGCGTGCTCCACCAGAAGATTGTAGGACAAGTCCAGGTGCTGCAGGTTGTACAGATGTTCTAGTCCTACAAAGATCAAAAACACGATCAGAACCCGGCTGCGCTATAAAACCGCGCGGTATACGCATCTACATACGGACTGACCGCTGGTGCTGGACAGCTGGTTGTGCCTCAGGACGACGGTGTGGAGCTGGGCCGAGGACTGGACGCTCAGCTCTGGGACGGACGTCAGAAGGTTGTAGCCCAGGTTCAGATACTGAAGCTCAGAAAGAACCTGCAATAATAAGGCGGAGGAGATAAGTGTGCAAATAAGAGCGACCTATAGAAAGACGGGCGACCCCCGAGTGCACACGACACCACCCGACCAGGTGAAAGGTCGCACCTTCAAATACGAGCCGCAGTCCTTGATGAGATTGTGACTCAAGTCCAGGATCCTCAGGCTGTTTAATAATTCCTGGAGGAAAGAAAACCTCATCAATAAAGGCGACGGTAGAGTCTCAGAAATGTTCTCCTGATGAATAAAGATCTCTGCTTGCTGGCAGTGAATGAAAACGGTCCCGTTCACATCCCATTCTTCCTGAACCTAATACTTCTCACTGCCAAGAGTCTTAACAATTGTGTTCAAACTAGACAATCCTCTGTTCTGAGTTTGCTACAATGTATCAGTGCAGGTAAATGTATCAGCCTGCAGTGGAATGAATGCATATTAGTAAGTTTTATCAGAGCTTTTTGTGATCTGGAGTACCGTTTAAGCTCATAGACGATTATCTGGACTTTATTCAATTGTAGCAAACCCTCAGCTACGAGAAGCATTCAGGTGGCCACAACTTCGACACGGGAAAAATTATTTTTACCTGTCTGTAGTTACAAAAAAAATAATTGTAGTGGGCAATCTTCATTCCTTTTTCAGACCCCCTGATATTCAGATGACGACCTGCTCCTCATTTGCACGTCCCTCCCAGCAATACATGCTGGATCTGTGTGTCCAGGATGCTGCTGCCTTCCTCTCTATCTAGAAGCTTGTGTGAACTGCCCTCCTGCAACATCTCTACTCTCATATATTTGGGTACAACCCCCTCCTCCTCCCTGCTGCTATATCTAACACAGAGAAGTGAAGGGGAGAGCGATCAGCGCTCTGGAGGATGATGTTGCATTCAGCAGCGGCTAGGTGAAGGACTTACACACACTCTGCAGAAAAACGGTAGCAAATTTTTAATGCAGACTCGACTTTCCCATAACTATGCACACGCATCCAACATACCCATTCCTTCATACCCCCAATGTCTGCCGTTGGGGGAAAACTGGCACCCACATTAGATGGTCGTGGGTACTGTTGGTTCTGCCGGCATTCGTCTAATGAGTATGAGAACTTTAATGTCTGCTTATCAGGCAGTGTTGGTATGGCAGCACATTCACTTGGATTGGACCGAGCTGTACTTAGGCCATGTGACTGCTGAACGAGAGGTCCCTGACCACGGAAGAGGCCACAGAGCTCAGCGGCGCTGCAGCGCTTTCAAACAGCTGATCGGTGGGAGTGATGGGGGGGGGGGGGTCGGACCCCCACTGATCAATTACGGATGACTTATCCTGAGAACAGGTCATCAATATTATACTCCCAGAAAACCTCTTATGTTATCTGACACATGGTATTCTAGCGATATACCACCAATGTCAGACAGGTGCGGGTTCCACACCTATCTCCAGAGCTGGCGCCCGAAAGTGAAGGAGAGCGCAATGCGCATGGGCAGCGTGCTCCCCATTCATCTCTATGGGAGTTCCGAAAATAGTAGTCCCGTAGAAATAAAGGGAGCGCGGCCACGCATGCACAGCTGCTCTCCGCTCACTTCAGGTATCCTGTTCTGGACATAAGTGCACCATTTTGATAAATTCAGTGCAATTTGCGCCAACCCGTATTTCAGACACAAATGGTAAATCTCTCTGATATATTTTTAGCGTCAAAGGTTGTCGGATGTGTGCCCGTAGCCAGGGGGATGACAAATGTGGGATGCAGAAACAACCCCATATTCCCCCCCAGCAGCGCTCACCAGGGACTGGTCCAAACTGTGGATGGTGTTGTAGCTGAAATCCAGAGTGTGAAGCTCCAGCCACGGCAAAGCCGAACTCAGGTCTCCGCCACAAAGAGAGATCACCTCCTGCCGGGGGACAAGTATTAACAGTACGTTATGTATCTGTAGTCCCTACATAGGCTGGGGGGAGGTGAAGGTACTACTTTTTGGTTTTACGTAAATGAAGCTTAAAGGGGTTGATCAGGATTTTGAGATTGATGGCCTATGCTCAGGCCTGACAACCTGCACCCTGGCTGATCAGCGGCTCAGGCTCCATTCTGCAGTGGATGGAGCTGGTTACATTCACTTCAATGGGAGCAGCGCTGCAGTTACCAACTCCGTCCACTAGACAATGGAGGGAGCCGTGTAGTTCTGGCTGCTGAGTGACTTCAGAACAGCTGATCGGCAGGGGTGCAGGGTGTCAGACCCCTGGCGATCAGATATCGATGGCGTACAAAAGTCAAGGGTCAAAAATATCTGACTTTCCCACTGGTAAGCACTTTCTCCAAACCCATTCTATTGAGCAGCTACTGATGGCTGCAGCTACGTTGCTCTTAGGGGCTGACACCCATGGGGTGAAGAGTTCTCAGCTGCGCACCCACTGGCAGCTCCTCCACTTACCTCCAAGCTGGTGACACACCGAGAGCAAATGAGAACCTCGAGCTGTGAATAGACAAATCGCAGGCCGCGCAGACAGTGCGGGGGGAGGCATCGCAGCTACGACAGAGGGAGATTACAGTCAGCCATATACTAATAAAGCAGTATACAGGAAGCTCATCAGCTCCCTCTAGTGGTGGCTGCAGAAAGCCAGAATCCTATTCATTTCTGTGCGGGAGGTGTGGAGCTCTGGATCAGAAAAACAAAGCTCTGTCTGCTATTAATGTAAAAATGTAATGTAAAAATATGTAATTTAGTGATTACCAGTAATTAAAATTAATTACATAAAATAAAGTAGGGCCTAATAGATGACATTGTGTTAAAAAGTGAAGATTTAAAAGGGTTGTGTCACCTCAGACAATGGGGACATATCACTAGGACATGCCCCCATTGTCTGATAGGTGTGGGTCCCAGCGCTGGGGCCCGCACCTATATCGAGAACGGAGCCCCGAAAGTGGTGGAGGACACACTGCGCATGCGCAAGCCACTCTCCACTCACCTATGGGGCCACTGAAAATAGCTTGGCTATTTCGGTCCGTGCCATACAAGTGAATGGCAGCGGTGGCCGGCCATGCGCGGTACGCTCCCATTGACTTCTATGGGGAGAGTTCTTGGTGGTGGCCGGACCGGAGTCCTCCAGCTATCACTTTGCGGGGTTCTGTTTAGGAAATAGGTGCAGGTCCCGCTTATATCAGACAATGGGGGCATATCCTAGCGATATGCCTCTATCGTCTCAGATGAGACCACCCCTTTAAGGTGTACATGACTTCTTTTGCAGGATGGGGGTCTATTGTGGCGCATATGCTTTACGAACGGTTCTCTTAGGCAGGTAGGTGAAAGAATACCACGGAAATTACATCAACAGGACCTGGATTATCAGCTTTCCAGACTATTGGATGTGAGTCTGTGCACCATGAGAGGCCGCTCCAGTATAAAGTATTCCGGCTCATTCAATAAAACTCAGATTTTTGCATGAAAGCTTTAACGGAATATATAAATTCTTTGAATCTGGTATTTATGGGACATAACATGGATTCGCAATTGTGTGATGTTCGTACTGCAGTTTCACCCCCATAAGGAGAAGGTCGCAGGCGAGAATTTGACTTGACCATGAAATGTGAGCGCACCGTTAGTGTACACTAATTTATACTAAAATGTTCTAATATATGCTAAGAATCTATAAAAGTCCCAGCTCATGACACCGCCCTCAGGCTGACAGCGGTATTACACTATGATTATTTTCTTAGCCGGTGATCAGCGGTATTCGCTTTTATTTCTATTATTCTCACCTCCAATGACCTCAAAGACTTAAAGGGGAAAATATTCACTTCAAACTGTCGAGGACACTCGGGGGGATGAATAAGCTGCAAAAAAAAAAAAAAAAGCGAGATACAGACATGAGCATGATCATTCCCGGAAATGGGTCTCCTCATGTCTACACGTTACAGCCCACATGGCTCCGTAATCACATAATCACATATTGCGACATTAGTATACAGCAATGACCTGCAGCTTCTGCAATCTGTTTATAAAAGAGGCGGGGCCATGACAACCTCTGTGGCTTTAAGAAGTCCAGCAGTGATTGGCGTCTGAGGGATTTGGATCTGGTAAATAGTGAGGAACGGACCTTCAGGGCCGGAGTTTTCTGTAACACGTCGAGCAGGAACTGAGTCCGCAGGATGGCGACATTGTCGGCTGGGTGAGCTGGAAGCGCCTGGAACCCGGGGCCTGGTCCGCGAGGAAAGAGCTGCTCAAACAGGCGAGTGACCACCTGTAGACACGGGGTGAGGAGGGAGAGGACGTGGCTGCCGTCCAGCACGGTGTCTCCTGAAACAAGCACAAAAACATTACTGCCAGGTGCAGAGGACCAGAGCGCCTCACCATGGCCAGTGACCCTCAGAGCGCTTCACCATGGCCAGTGACCCTCAGAGCGCTTCACCATGGCCAGTGACCCTCAGAGCGCTTCACCATGGCCAGTGACCCTCAGAGCGCTTCACCATGGCCAGTGACCCTCAGAGCGCTTCACCATGGCCAGTGACCCTCAGAGCGCTTCACCATGGCCAGTGACCCTCAGAGCGCCTCACCATGGCCAGTGACCCTCAGAGCGCTTCACCATGGCCAGTGACCCTCAGAGCGCTTCACCATGGCCAGTGACCCTCAGAGCGCTTCACCATGGCCAGTGACCCTCAGAGCGCCTCACCATGGCCAGTGACCCTCAGAGCGCTTCACCCTGGCCAGTGACCCTCAGAGTCGTTTAGCCCAGTTGGGACACCCCGAGCGCCTAAACGCCCCCCCCCCCCCCCAAAGCACCTAACCGCAGCCGGGGACCATCAGAGCACCTCACCTTGGCTAGGGACCACCAGTGCCCCCAGACCCCCAGAGTGCCTCACCACGGCCGGGGACCCCCTTCCGGAAGTTCCCCCAAAGTTCACCCTGCTAAGAGACACTCCTTCCTATCCATAGATGCTCCAGAGCCACCCTTCCTGCAGAATGAGCACCTGATCTACACTGTCCGGGCACCCCCAGAGCGCCTCACCGCCACCGGGCACCCCCTTCCGGAAGTTCCCCCAAAGTTCACCCTGCTAGGAGACACTCCTTCCTGCCCAGAGATGCTCCAGAGCCACCCTGCCCGCAGAATGACCCCCTGCACTATCCTTGGGGACGGCAAGCAACAACAGCACCCCGAATGTGACCCCGTGGCTGCACCTTTGCTCAGGGCAGAGAACCTCAGGAACGGTGCCTGTGGGCTGTGGGCGCACACGGGTACAGAACGTACACCTACCATGGTGCCGTAGAAGCCAAGCAAGGCCTTGGACCATGGACTCCGGCGCCTCAGGCTTCATTCACCTGAAAAGGGATTTAAAAAAAATTACATAACAAATGCGCAGGATTCACGCAGCGAGAGCCAGGATGAGACGCGCTGCGCCCAGCAGTATGCCAGTATTAATAAATGAGCCCTTTTCCATTTTAATCCTTCACCATTTTTAAGATTTCTGCTTGCTGTCAGGAAATGCCTGAAAATCCACAAAGCCCTTTTCACAGCTGAGGTTCTGCTACAACTGCCTCCAGAATAATTATACACAGTCCGGACTCCTGACTGATACACTGTAACAAACCATCAGTACAGGAGAGAGATCTCAGCTGCCTATCTCACAGAGAATTGTTGATACTTCGACCCAACTGTATCTCTGCTTGCTGTCAAGTGGGAATTCTGAAAACTCTGTGCACCCTGGAGACATCTATTCACTGACAGCCAGCAGATATCTTGAACGCAGCAACAAATTTAAACCCAAAATATATTAGAAAGCTAAAGAGCTTTTCATTATACAATAGTGATATTCTATATCAAATTAAAGTACATTCATGCAAATCATTTTGCATAAATTTGAATAATTCTGCATATAATAATGCATTGCACACACCCATTTCCCCCCCACCCCTGATCAGATCAGCTCAGCAGAAATAATTGATACATGATCGGAGAATCTGATTGTACAATTAGATCTGCATCACAACACAGTGGATCTGACAGTTTCACTTTCCACAGACAGAGCGACTCCCTATAGAGATGATAACTCTACTCTCCATCCATTCTCACCTGATCCGGGCTCCCACGTTGCTATGGGGCCAGTCTCCGGTCACCTGCAGCCTCTTGGCGGCTTCTGCCCCCAAAATCCCCCTCGACTCGTCCACTTTGTCCAGCCGTCACACCACCACACTGTACACTTCCGGTTTCTGCTTTAGCCTATGGGAGTGAAGCCAATCACTGCTACACCCGCCTCCCAAACATCATAGAGAGCCATGGGTCAGAGAAAGAGCGTCCAGTGTTTTAGCCTATCTTCTGATATGTACCAGAGAGTCGGGTGAGCGCGTGACGCAAACTCAGTCACAACTCATACAAATGCTTCCCAGACACCATAGAGAGGAGGGGAGGATAGTATCTTCTACTGAAGGTAAACACAGACAGGCCTCCCAAACATCATAGAGGAGGGGAGAAGAGAAGGAGCGGCCATTATATTTTCCTGTCTCCTACTATTTACCATAGAGAGAGGTGTTTGTGTGTGTTTATAAAATAACTACATTTGTTGAAAATGTGACGTATTTGTAATTTCCCCCTCCAGTAATTGCAATGCTAAAGCTATGAAGAGTCTATAGGCAACAGTGTGCAACTTCTATCCCTCCAGCTGTGGTGAAACTATAGGGTTGCCACCTTTACCAAAAAAATACCGCCCAAGTTAAGCCACAAACCAAAGTAAGTCGTTATGTCATAATGTGGCTCCCAGGTACTATTAATGCCCTCAAGAATCGATAATGCCCCCGAGTGGGGCCCCCAGTAATAGTAATGCCCTCAATTATATTAATGCCCCCACTAGTTTTCCCCAATAATATTATGCCCCAATTAGTGCTCTCAGAATAAATAGTGCCCCATTTGAGCTCCCCAGTAATATTCATGCCCCTATTAGTGCCCCCAGTAATAGAAATGCCCCCAGTAGGGCCCCCCAGAATTGCCCCCTTCTCTTCTCTGTGCAAAAAAGAACTCCCTCATCTATTTGATAGCGCTGCGGTGAACACTCGCGTGGTGACGTCTCGCAGGTCCTGTCCTCCAGTCACCACAATGGGATCGCGCATTAGTAACAGTCCATATAGGAAAATACCAGCAATTAAGGGGGTTTTCCCATCTCAGACAATGGGGGCATATCGCTAGGATATGCCCCCATTGGACCCGCACCAATATCGAGAACGGAACCCCGAAAGTGAAGGAGGGCGCACTGCGCATGCGCAGCCGCCATCCATTCATTTTCTATGGGGTCGGCAAATATAGCTTCTATGGGAGCAGCTCTTGGTGGGAAATCTGGGGTCCTCCATCCACAGCTCTCCCCGCTCCGTTCTCAATATAGGTAAGGGACCTGCACCTATCAGACAATGGGGGCATATCCTAGCGATATGCCAATGGGAATACCCCTTTAACATTGCTGATAGAAAAAAAATTACCAGCACCGGCAGGGGCACTTAATTACCAGCTTGGCCAGTGAGATATCGGCCGGGTGGCAATCCTATTCCTAACTATAACTCCTTGTGTACAAGATCTGGATCCTTAATATTTGCCATCTCTCCCGGAACATCCAGGAGGCTTCAGGGAAAAGGGGCTTTGGCAAATCTCCCAGGTGCTGGTGAAGCCTCCGGGCACCTCTGGGAGGTTTACCCATAGCTGTGTGTGGTACCAAGGCTGCGTCATAAGACATATCCCTGTTTGTCAAATAAGTATGGGGGCGACGCATCAAAACACGAAGGGGCATGACAGGAAATAAAAGGGGCGTGACTTGGGAAAAAGGGGTGCCACAAAAAATTTCCACCACTCTCTCCCTGGAACCATCTGACAAAAAGTTGGCAAGTATGGGATCCCCCCACAGTTCAGGTGAACAGAATTTCTATCACCCAATGAACTGCAGGGGTCCAGGTCTACATCATTACATATATACAGTCCCGATCAAAAGTTTTAGACCACTTGAAAAATGGCAACAAGTCATATTTAGCATGACTGGTTCCAAGTAGAGCTTCAACATGCAACAAGAAGAAATGGGAGTGAGACAAAAGATTTTTTGAGCATTCAATTTAATGAAAACAACGAATAAACTGAAACCGGCTGTTTTACAGCTGATCAAAAGTTTAGGACCACACCTCCAAAAAAACTAACCCCCCAAAACAGAAATCCAACTTCCAAACATGAACTCAGTACTGAGTAGCTCCACCGTTCTTGTTGATCACTTAAAAAATTCGCTTCGGCATGCTTGATGCAAGCGTTTCAATGAGGTGAGTGGGAACATTCCTCCAAGTGGTGAAGACGGCCGCACGAGGGCCATCTACTGTCTGGAACTGTTGTCCATTTTTGTAAACTTCCCCTGCCATCCATCCCCAAAGGTTCTCAATTGGATTTGGATCAGGGGTACGCGCAGGATGGGCCAAAAGAGTGATGTTATTCTCCTGGAAGAAGTCCCTTGTCCTGCGGGCATTGTGGTGTACTGTAGCGTTGTCATGCGGGTATTGTGTACTGTAGCGTTGTCCTGCGGGCATTGTGTACTGTAGCGTTGTCCTGCGGGCATTGTGTACTGTAGCATTGTCCTGTTGAAAAACCCAGTCGTTACCACACAGACGAGGGCCCTCAGTCATGAGGAATGCTCTCTGCAACATCTGGACGTGGCCAGCGGCCGTTTGACGCCCCTGCACTTCCTGAAGCTCCATTGTTCCACTGAAGGAAAAAGCACCCCAGACCATTATGGCGCCCCCTCCACTGTGGCCCGTAGAAAACATCTCAGGTGGGATCTGCTTGTCATGCCAGTAACGTTGGAAACCATCAGGACCGTCACGGTAAAACTTTCTTCCACCTTTGAATGTCCCATGTTTGGTGCTCTCTTGCAAAGTCCAAACGAGCAGTTCCGTGGCGTTCAAGGAGACGAGGTCTTTGAAGACGTTTTTTTGTTTTTGAAGCCCTTCAGTCTCAGAAGCCGTCTGATGGTTATGGGGCTGCAGTCGGCACCAGTAAGGGCCTTAATTTGGGTCGAGGATCGTCCAGTGTCTTGACGGACAGCCAATTGGATCCTCCGGCTCAGTGCTGGTAAAAAAAAATTGGGTCTTCCACTTGACTTTTTTGTTCCATGATCCTCAGGATCGTTTAAGAAATTCCAAATGACTGTCTTACTGCGTCCCACCTCAGCAGCGATGGCGCTCTGTGAGAGAACCTGCTTATGCAGTTCAACAACCCGACCACGTTCAAAAAGGGAGAGTTTTTTTGCCTTTGCCATCACAACGTGTGACTACCTGACAGAAAATGACAATGAATCCACATCTTTGCACAGATTTGGTCCTAAAATTTGGATCAGCTGAAAAACAGCCTGTTTCAGTTTAATCGTTATTTTCAATTAATTGAATGCTCAAAAAATGTTTTGTCTCACTCTCATTTCTTCTTGTTGCATGTTGAAGCTCTACTTGGAACCTTGTTAAGATCCAACAATGTTAAATATGATTTTTTGCCATTTTTCAAGTGGTCTTAAACTTTTGATCAGGACTGTACATCTGTTGCAGCCCCCAAATACTTACCAACCCGGTGCCCACCACTGGCTCTCCTCTCTAGTTTAAAAAGTGGGTTCTGTCAAAATACCCTGACAGGCATAAACAGTGTGTGCCCCCCTCCGTGCCCTATATATCCCTAATCAGCGCCTATTTCAGACGTCTCCCTGAAAAACAGCCCACACTTATCTCTTGTGAAGGATGATGCCGAAATTCTTTGCATGTGATGCGTCATTGGTGGACGGGTTTCCACAAGCTGGCACCGACGCATTAGTGGCAAATGTGCAACTTCACGTAGGTATTTGGCTCAGGACAGGCAGAATTTGCCAGGATTGAAAATTTGGAACTATGCCACTGGCCGCAGCACGTGGGCAGGGTGGCAGCCGCCTTTTGGAAACCCAGGCTAAGGCCGGGGCCATACAGCGACCTTGCCCATGACAAACGTCTCTGTGTAGCAGTGCAACCTCGCCTGTGAATCAGCAGTGTGACTTGACAACCAATAAGTTGTAAAAAATCTAACACTGCTGGATTTTTGGCGATTTTGCAATTGCGCCAACCTGATCTATGAGCAGCCCCAGCCTTAACGGGGTATTCAAGTTATATGAGGTTATATCCTATCCACGGGATAACAGATCAGTGGGGGTCCTACCGTTGGGACCCCCACCGATCACGAGATTGGGGGCTCCATACCTCTTGCAGCCCCCTAAAATGAATGAAGTGGCCGGTTGGGCATGTATGTGGAGGCTCGATTCATATCTACTGGAGTTCTGGAGATAGGCGAGTACAGTGCTCGGCTATCTCCGGAATTCCTATAGAGATGGATGGAGCTACAGTATGCATGCTTGACAGCCGCTCCATTCATTTCAGGGGGCTACAGGGGGTCCCCGTTCTCTTGATTGGTGGAAGTCCCAGCAGTAGGACCCCCACCGATCTAATAGTTTCCCCCTATCCTGTGGTTAATGTAACCGGAATACCCCTTTAAAGATATTTGACATCAAAGGAAGGAAGCAATATATCCAATGTAAGAAAACATCTCCACTTGCTGTCAGTGAATGGGGACGTTCTTCTTCCTTACATTCAGAGGTTGAAAACCCATACAAACCCCTTACCTCACAGCTGAGAGTTTGCTGAATGTGAATAGTGCTCATGGTCAGCTCTGTACATTCAGCAGCCAAGTGAACATTAAATTCAGAGCATATAATATTAATGTCAGAGAGAAAAATAGTTGCTATGGCAGGGAGTGTTCTAAAATAAGAAAAGACGCTTTCATCACCAGCCTGATCCCATCAATTCCAGCTGCAGTGCTCAGTGCCGGTCTTGGTTTCTGGCTCTACAGAGCTGTTGTCCCCGACTACTATGTGATAGCTGCAGCTTGTAACTGGCTTCAGTGGTCATTTGGGGGAGTGCAGAGTCCCACTGCAGACCAGCAGTACACTGCAAATGGGTTAAAATATGTTTTGTTTATGTCACATACATTTCTGTATATTTATGTACTAGTTGTAAACAGGCCATATTCTTGGCCACCACTAGATGGGGCTGGTGTCACCCTTTCTATACTGGATAGGAGGGGTTAAAACAGATCATACTAGTACAGACCTGTCCTGTGTCAAAGAAAGGACAGAGCACATGTCAAGTGAAAAAGCTGACATAGAAGCCAGCCCTGGTAAGATGTTAGCCAGGGCCAGGCCACAAAAGAAGTTTAATGGAAAGGCAGGCCAGAAGAAAGAGAGAGGTGCAGAGTACAAGTTCTGTAGAGGTGAATTGCATTACAAGAAGCTTATAGACTCTACAGTCACATTGCCCAGCAGTGTAAAGGCTTCAGGCCCTAGACACGTTTACAAAAGGCCGAAATCTGGGTATGTTCACTGTTCCACATCCCTTAGAGGACATTGTGGAAAACTTAAACTGTGAGTACAGCAACCTTTTAAAAAAAGATATAGAGCATAGTCTGACGTTTAGGGTCTGCCCTGTGGTTGCGTCATACTAGAGAAAGAAAGTGTGGACCCTCATTCTTGAATGCTTATGCAAAAGAGAGTAAGGCAGTTAGAAAGGCTTTAAATTAACAACTTGGCCTGTTAACTACCCGTGCAGACGTGTCACCCATGAAAACTGTGAAAGTATCATTTGTATAACACCTGCCAGTCCATCGCATGCTGAGAACAGTAACTGATGTGCCTGAATGTAATTCTTCAGTAAAGAATCGTTCTGCTGTTCCTCTGGCCTCAATATTGCCTGCACCGCTACACTGCACCGACAGCTACAGCTGCACAAAGGGACCCTGCCTTGCACCTCAGCGCAAGCTTCAACATCAAAAGTATCTCAAACAACACCAGGAGGTCCCCAAAACCAGACAGTGCCCTAAAGGGAAGAACAGGTGCGGCCTTCCTTCCCATCACTGCAAGGCCCAGAGTACTACAACCACCATTCTTGCTACTATCACTCCTCTCCTCCCCCTCCATTCCTGGGCAACTGCAGGAGTAGCGCACAACATCACTGCAGACAGAGAGACTGGCTCTGCAGCTATTTTTTTGCAAGACCTCAAAGATCAGCAGGGCGCAGAGGAGCAGCGATGTTGGAATAGCAGGAGATCGTATGAGCTAATAAGGTTTCTTTCGCTATTTTAGATCCCTGCATCCAGGTTAAAATGTCATCCTTACTGTTCCGAACCCCCTCCGTTCCAGCACGGCCACGCCGCTCCTCCCTGCTTGACTCTGTTGTCATGACTGCAGCGGTGATGTGCCCGTATACCACGCTGGTTCACAATGGTGATTATAACTTTTTTATGATTTTAATACCTTCCCACGCCTTTGAAACATCATTTCTTTCTTTAAAGAGGACCTTTCACTGGTCCACAGTTTATGAGGCAAATGTATATGCATGCAGAGCAGCACCCAGGGATGTCCATGCACTTACTTGTATCCCTGGGTGCCGCTCCGTTCGTCCTCTGTAGCCCCCGGTACCGGCGCACGCGCTTCTTCTATTTTTGCCTGGGGCGGAGACATCTTCTTCTGCCCTGGGCATCTCCTTCTCCCAAGCCTGGAGCGCTGGCCAATAATAGGACATGTTCTATTTACCGTACGGAAATACTGTCATGGAATGCACACAGAGACACTTCAGTTTTTTTTGCTGAACCATTGAAATGAATGGTTTAGTAAATGTACCGCATACTGAACTAAAAAAACGGCCAGTATACTGAGCACAAAATACTGTCCTGTGCATGATCCCTTATCCTGTACTGATCCTGAGTTACATCCTGTATTATACTTCAGAGCTGCACTCACTATTCTGCTGGTGGAGTCACTATGTACATACATTACATTACTTATCCTGTAGTGATCCTGAGTTACATCCTGTATTATACTCCAGAGCTGCACTCACTATTCTGCTGGTGCAGTCACTGTGTACATACATTACTTATCCTGTACTGATCCTGAGTTACATCCTGTATTATACTCCAGAGCTGCACTCACTATTCTGCTGGTGCAGTCACTGTGTACATACATTACATTACTTATCCTGTACTGATCCTGAGTTACATCCTGTATTATACTCCAGAGCTGCACTCACTATTCTGCTGGTGAAGTCACTGTGTACATACATTACATTACTTATCCTGTACTGATCCTCAGTTACATCCTGTATTATACTCCAGAGCTGCACTCACTATTCTGCTGGTGCAGTCACTGTGTACATACATTACTTATCCTGTAGTGATCCTGAGTTACATCCTGTATTATACTCCAGAGCTGCACTCACTATTCTGCTGGTGGAGTCACAGTATACATACATTACTTATCCTGTACTGATCCTGAGTTACATCTTGTATTATACTCCAGAGCTGTACTCGCTGTTCTATTGGTGGAGTCACTGTGTACATACATTACTTATGCTGTACTGATCCTGAGTTACATCCTGTATTATACTCCAGAGCTGCACTCACTATTCTGCTGGTGCAGTCACTGTGTACATACATTACTTATGCTGTACTGATCCTGAGTTACATCCTGTATTATACTCCAGAGCTGCACTCACTATTCTGCTGGTGCAGTCACTGTGTACATACATTACTTATGCTGTACTGATCCTGAGTTACATCCTGTATTATACTCCAGAGCTGCTTTAATGTCTGCCTGTTGTTGCATTTCCGGGAAGTATCTCTCTTTTCCAGACACTGTATAGTAATCTAATGTAGGAAAATGCAATTCTCCCATTTAAAAGAGATCAGCTAAGCTGTAATGAGTGTATCTGTTGACAGACTTGCTGACTCTTTTCAATACCAGTATGTACCAGTATGTTACAAGAATATAATGATAGTGAGTGGGATACAGATTGTCCATATATTTACGCTCATCTGTACTGTGGCCACAAAGCTCAGCAGGATTTGTCATATGGCAGACACCTGTAGGCGCAGCTCCTGACATTTTGGGATTCATCAAGTCCTGCTGATGTATCTATCATTTTGACTGGAAGAATAGTGATGCATACAGTTGATCGCTGGATGGCCCAACAGTGGAATGATCTTGGATCAGGTAATTTTTGGAGGACCTTCTAACACATCAGAGGATCAGCAACCTTCAGCACTCCAGCTGTTGTGAAACTACAATTCCCAGCATGCTCCATTCATTTATATGTGAGTTCTTACAAGAGCAGAGCAAGTATGCATGCTGGGAGTTGTAGTTTCACAACAGCTGGAGTGCTGGAGGTTGCCTACTCCTGTTCTAACATAAAGGGGTTGTAAAAAGAGGACAACCCCTTTTATGACCACAGATCAGTGGGGAATCCCATCCCTGCTCTGACTCTATATATGGAATCAGTGTTATGACCATTAAGGGGGTATCCGAAAGCATTGTCAGTATGCTTGGGAACACCCTGTGTATTTAAGTCTAATTACCCTCTCTTTCTGAAAGTTCCTGCTGGGATTTGAACTTACAACCTTCTATATTAAAGGCAAGAACCTTAACAACTGAGCTATTGAGCTCAATGCTAAGCTGTGACAGAAAAACCTCATAGTAGTTTATCAGGTATAACGTATTCCTATACAGCAGAAGTATCTTTTTTGTTGTTGTAGTAATTGTAAAAAAATGTATGGCACAAAATAAATGTATAATTACAAAAAAATATATATATGAATGCATAATATATGGGAAACTACTATTGAGGTTTTTAGCCATAACATAGTTAAAGTTATATATAGCTCAGTGGTTAAGGTTCTTGACTTTAATGTAGATGGCTGTGAGTTCGAATCCCAGCAGAATCATTTAAAAAAATAGAGGCTAAATAAAACCTATATACACACACACCAACATTTTTTATTTGTGTAACTATTATTTTTTGACAATACCATTTTGGGGTGTGTATTACTTGATTACTTTTTATTCAATTTTCTTGGGAGATAAAGTGATGAAAAAAACGGCAATTCAGCCTTTTTTCTTTCTGTTACATCCTTCACCATATGGGCTAACTTTTTTTTTTATATTTTAATAGTATCACAGTTTAGTGCTGCCACCTAGTGGCCTGAACTGTCATATACTAATAATGAGCCTGGAAGCCTAGTACAGGCTGCGGCTCATTTTTAGAACAGGGTTCTTTCCCTGATCTCCGCTGGGGAAGGCGCAGGAAGCCCGCACTGAGCAGGAAGCTCGCACTTCCGTTGTTTAACACTCTCAGATGCCGTGGTGACATTTGACAAATGCCACAAGGGGGCCCACTGAAAGTAATCGCCCAAGGGCCCACATGAACCTGGAGCCGGCCCTGCGACCCCCCCCCTAATCACCACACCTATTCATCATTACTGTGCTCTGACATTGAATGAAGTGCAGGAACTGCCGGAGGCTCCGGGGAGCGATCAATTACTAGCCGATCAATAATTACACCAAAGGAAAGTATTGATTTGTTGTATTTCAGTTATGTCTGTTCGATGCCAAAAGTATACTGTGTATGCAACAAAAAATAAATAGTCTACATGTCCTGCTGGACCAAAAATACCTAGAAAATACCGTAATAACCAATTTGGATGTTGGTCCTACGTTGACCTCTACTCAGCATCCTAGAGAAAGAGGGGAACCATCTCATGTGTTACTCTACATTCTAATAATAGAACATGTGCCCCAGACCTTCGTCACTGGCCAACAGGATGATTGAGGAACGTCATGGAAATCCATGAACATGTCCCGGGGACATGGAGAACTCATTAGAACAGACGGGTAGCAACAACACAGAGAAGACACACCAGATGGACAGGCTGGAGACAACACCAGACCGTTAAGGCAAGGTTGAGATAAGGGAAACTCTTTTGGGATGGAATTCAGAAGAAGAAGATAGACCTAACATAGACTAGGGCTGCTATGTATTGACCTTCACTAGTCAATCTTCTAGCAACCATTCCAGTTCCACTAGGCAGCAAAAGAGAAGGAATTGGGTAATTTAATACAAAAGCAATTTTTGGGGTTCCTTAGTCTTCTGATTGCAAGCACTATGTCTTGTGCCATTATTTGGCTACAAGTCAGGTGAAAAAGTCCACCTGTGATATGTGGACACTGTGCGAAGGATCCAAACCCTGCCTTGGAATCCATAAGTTCCAATTGAGTAGCAGACCCTTTTCCTGAAAATATCAGAACATTGTAGGGAGACCGAGGTACGGCCAACGCCAAGAGTAAGACCAAGAGGTTGATTTCAAGGTAATAATCAAGGATAAGTAGGATGAGAACCATACATGAAGGAGACGAGAGTGAGGGGAAGGAGGAAGCCTCCAATGATCTGGTCAGGAAGGAAAGTTCCAACCGAAATATTAGGGACTCGGTAGGACATGAGGACTTTGAAGAGTTTGTCCTGAACTTTGAGGACTATGATCTTTGGGAATCCATCAAAAACCATCTGTCTCATCCAGATGGAGATAGAGTCGGTGAGTAACATTCTTCTGTTTCAACTATGTTTATAAGATATACTTTTGTTATATTTCTGTTTTTTTTTACTATTATAGCCATTTATAAAGGTAAAGTGAAGATAATGTTCCCAGTGCTGCTTGATATTTCTTAAAGGGGTTGTCTCATCAGAGACAATTCAGTTCAGTTTTCGAGCTGCAATAGTGATGAGTTGAGTCGTCATGGGTCCAGCCCCTGGCACCCTCAACGAAGAGCTAATTTATTAGGTGTAGTGATCTGGGCGTGGGGGTTTGGATTGGCGATGAGAGATTTCAGAGGCTCCAATGGTTTAAAAGTCAAAATCACAGCTTATTTAGTCCAAGAGTCAGAGTTATGCAGTAAGTTTGGAACAACTTCACAGGAACATAAACAAAACAAAACACCTGCCCGTCTGGGCACTAACTATACAGAAGGTCACCTCACCTAGGTACTTCAATACAAATAGGGGTGTCAGACTTTCCACATCCCACAGGTCAGGCATCTTCCAGGCACTTAAACTGAATGAATCTTTTAGCCCTATATTTATTCCTCCAGTAAGGAGGGTAGCATATAAACCTGGGTTTGCGTCAGACTAGGGGAAAGTGGTGTACTGGAGTGGGGAGGGAATGCCATGTCCCACTACCAACACCTAACTGGCAATCCGTAAAAATCCAGCCCATGAAATACTTTAAAGAAATGTGCCCAACTACACTTTCCTGAAACAACCCAGTTTACCTGTATTCTTTTTACCTCACCCAGCTGAGCATTCTTGGTGAGATATATACCCCTCAAGTACTTTTACAGACACCGTATTACACAGTGAATTTGCAGCCAGACAGACATGAGGCTTGAGTCCTCCAGAACAGGAGCTGCTGTTATATAGTAGCTCTCTACTATGGCTCATAGAAGGGGATGCTGAGTGGGGATCTCCCTCTTTAACATCCATATGCAATAATAGGTCATGAGAAAACCTATTTAAAGAGGACCTTTCATGACTTCTAAAGATATCAACTAAGGATGCTCACATGGAGAGCGGCGCCCAGGGATCTCCCTGCACTTACTATTATCCCTGGGCGCCGCTCCACCGCTCCATTCTCCCGGTATAGGCTCCGGTCTCTTTCCTCACAAAGTTATAGTAGGCGGGACTTGGGGGACTTGGTTATAGTAGGCGGCGCCTGCCCTTCATCTCCTTCTCCCTGGCTGTAGCGCTGGCCAGTCGCAGCACAGAGCTCATAGCCTGGGAGATGAAGGGCAGGCTCCGCCCACTATAACTTAGTGAGGACAGATACCGGAGCCTATACCGAGAGCACGGAGCGGCGCCCAGGGATAATAGTAAGTGCAGGGAGATCCCTGGGCGCCGCTCTACATGTGAGCATACTTGGTTTATATCTTTAGAAGTCATGAAAGGTCCTCTTTAATACAGTTTATACCAAGTAAATTGAAAGAACTTCTAAGCCTAACTGTAGTTTGGAAAAATCTGATTAATAGTGCAGGCTGAGAAGGTGGATGGCATTAAAGGGACACTTCCATCAGAAAGTGATATTTTGTTTAACCCTTTTGCTAAGGCACTGAAGTGATAGGCAAACATGGTGCCCGTTCGCATGTGCAGGGGGCGTCATGGCCGGCAGGTCTCTGCTATTTCAAACAGCAGAGACCTGCGGCTAATTACTGCGACCGGCAATAATGCCGCTTGTGGTAATTAAAGGCTTTAGATGCCGTGATCAAGTAAGAACACAACATCTAAATGTTCAAAAAAAACAGAAGCGCGCGCTTCCCAATGGGGATGCCTGTAATTAGTCTGAATGGGCTCAGCCTTGCTAAAGAGGCTGAGAACATTCAAACTGCAATGAGCCAACATAAGAAATGAGTATGAGCCTGATTGTTCAAAATTCAAAAATAGATTTTGTAGGCTCATATGTGAGATTCAAAATCATTACAAAAAACAGAAAAACTGTTGAAAAATGTATAAAAAAATTGAAAAACATATAAACGTTTAAATCACCCCCCCCCCTTTCTGTATAATAAAAAAAATACCTAAATAACAAAAAATATAAACATCATGGGTACCACCACCGAATGGGGTAATGGAAAAAAGGTCAAAATGGGCAATTTGCCATTTTTTCATTGCTTCTCTTACCCAAAAAAATGCAATAAAATGTGATCCAAAAGTCACACACTCTCCAAAATGGTATCAGTAAAATCTACAGATTGTCCTGCAAAAAATGAGCTCAGTAGATATAACTATAAAAAAATATATAGATGTAAAAAACTTATACATATGGGGTATTGTTGTAATCGTACTGACCCAGAGAATGAAAGGCGTGGGAAATTTGTGCATCAAACAGAACGCTGTGCGAACAAAACCCGTAAAACTGTGGAGGAATTGCTTTTTTTTTTCAAATTCCACCCCATTTGGAATTTTTTTGCCGATTCTCACTAGATTGTATGTCATAATTAATGGTGCATTAGAAAGTACAACTTGTCCCGCAAAAAATAAGCCTTCATAGAGCTATTTGAACGGTAATATAAAAAAGTTATGGCTCAAAGAAGATAGGGAAGAAAAATGAAAACGCAAGGGTCAATAGTCAATATTCATTGAAAGCATTTTTTTTTAAATTTTGGCCATTTTTTATTTCAGCAGTATTGTACCATTAAAAAAATAATATATATATATATATATATATATATATATATATATATATATATATAAATAATGTCCCCCTTTTTAGAGAAGTAATCCGTTTTCAGTTTACTGCTGCTGTGAGGGCAATCCTCATGATAATTAGGGTGAGACAATATGATATGTTGCTCTTCAGATAGGTCTGGATAATGATGCCTACAGAAGACCACTGCATTGACCAGTGTAATGTGTCATCCTGTAATTTAACCTCTATGGTCAGAGTGATGGTCTGACTGAGAGAGTTAAGTGAGACTGTTTAAACAAAGAGGAAGTTCAAGAGTCAAAACTCTGGACAGAAAATAAAATATATAGATCAAATTCTGAAAAATTATAATCATTTTTATAAAAAAATAAATAAATAGAATATGCACATATAGGTTGTTAATATGTGAATACAAATTTGGATGGAAGTTTCCCTTTAAGAGACTTCTGCCAAGAAGCTGTGCCATTAGCACAGTACCAGGCAGGCATGGTTATATACAGCAGACTGGTTACTGTGGGGTGGTTAACCAGATTAATCAAATAATCATTTGAAGGCCTACGTGACAGGTCAAAGCAATGACAATGAGGCCTAACTTTACATAAGCCACACATGTATCAGCTTACTGCCATATTAATCAGATTTTTTTTTTACAAAACGTTTCCCGAAGAACCCTTTAAGAACCGGTACCTTTTAAAAAAAATTATTACCCCTCTCACCCATATAACTAAGTCTCTGCAATAAGATTTAAGCACACTTACCAACATTCTTGTTGGTACATTCAGGTCATTCAAGCCCCACCCTTGGCATGACCCACCAATTTTCAGATGGATCAACCTAATTTTACCAGGGCTGTCTCTGAAAATTGGGGTAAGTCCCTGCAAGTTTGGAACTGTTGCCAACTATGGTTAAGGCGTACAAAGATGTGATCCTGGATCTTTTAGATGCTCTAGGACTTGAAGAAATAAACTAAGAAAGAATGTTTGACTTGGAAACTTGGAATTACCTCAGTTGGCGGAGCTGGCTAAAGTACCCATTATGGCAAATTTAACAAAAAGACTGACCTCATTTTATAAATTTCTGAAAAATTCCTCTGTGGTGGCCACATTGGAGAAACACCCTTTCTGTATTGCCTGTATAGACAGTGTAGCAGGGTATGGTAGCTGTCCATAGATTAATTCAGCCTCCAGGAAGCAGGGAAGTGCAACCCTACCCCAGACTCTAAGGAGTGGCGGGTGAGATTTATACAGGGCCTTTTCTGTGCATACAGCCTATAGGACACCTGAGTATCCAATGTACAGGATGAGTCAAACATCAGGAAGCATCTCGTCATCACCATTATAGGCCCTGGTTGTTGGCTTTCAGGACGACATAGATGTCTTACAGATAATTGGAAATCGGTACAGGTGGTTATTATACAATCCAGATCCCCCCGTAACCTCTTCACGTTGTCTTTAGATAACACATGGTTGTCCCATTTGTGTAGTTCTGAATTTGGATGAACCTCCAGCTCTGCGCAGGCAATTGGTGACAAAGAACCGCATAAGTCATAAGGAGGCCATTCTCATCCCTCCACAGACAAACTGGACCAAGAAAAAGACTGATAAGAAGGGGCCCCATGAGGTAAGGCCAAGGAGTCCTGTTTCCTCCAACATAGAGGATGTATTGGCCAGGTTGTGCCACCAATTTTCCGGGTGGTGAGGCAAACATTTCGAGTCATGGCAATAGTCATACAAAATGTCTTTCATGTACTCTAGATGTTCTTTGGACCTTCTGCATTGACCTTCTGTTTGGTATCTCTAGGTCTTTGTGGAGCTGAACGAGCTGGTGTGGGAAGAAGGCCTTGAAATGCAATGGAAGGAGACCGCTCGTTGGATAAAATTTGAGGAGGACGTGGAGCAGGACACATCACGATGGGGAAGACCTCATGTGGCTTCATTGTCATTCCGTAGCCTGCTGGAGCTCAGGAAGACCATCACCCATGGTGGGTTTTGTAGGTTCATCTGTTGACCCTTTCAGTGAACTGATTGAGGCAGTAATCTCCTCAATTTCTTTGGTCCTTACTGCTAAAATCTCAAAACACTACATTGTACGAAATTTTATCAGTTCAGCTGACAAAGCCCAACTCTGGAATCAGTCTTATTCTAGGGTTCAGTATGTTCTATCCTAAACACTGGAGGCAGGGAACTGCTGGTGTTCTGACGGACATGACATTAGGATGTCCAACCAAACCTCTTCCACCCAGTGCTAAGCGAGTAACACTGTGGATGGGACTTATATGGTTGCTTTTGTGACTGCCACTTGCTAGAGCTTCTGTGGTTTTCACATCGGAGGTACTTGTAAGGTTAACAGTGCTCTAAGGGCATCTGTGTTTGGCATATTCTAATAAGGGCATCATGAGTGGCATGAAGTTATGGGTTCTTTTGCAGCTAGCACAGGTTTTTGTGGTTTGTTATTTTAGGTAGGACCACTGCATTGCCTATATGGCCAAATGTCCTGTTGTGGAGAGAGGTTGCATGTTTCATTCATGGTTCTGAAGGTCACTGGCCTATACAGCCAAATACAATGAGATTTCAGTTCCCTTTCATGTCTAGGATTATTGTCTTGGTGGCTTTTACAGCTGCAGATTGGCATTAAATGTCACTGGTCAGTAAGTCTCATTCAATTTGTGATACCTGTGTTTTCTGGTCATTTATTATCGCTGACTGCGTTGTATTACAGGAGCTGTCCTCTTGGATCTGGACCAGACCACTATGCCCGGGATCGCCCAGATGATTGTAGAGAATATGGTTGCTTCTCACCAGATAAGAGCCATCGACCGTGTGAAAGTTTTGCGGTCACTTTTGTTGAAGCATAGGTAACCTGTGAAAGGCGGATCTGAATGTAGATATATCTATCCTTTTCCAGTGTCACTGGTACATAGATATATCTATATGACCAATATGCGTGACTGGTCTGAGGGATGTTTCCATATCTCACATAGACAGAGACTGACCTGGAATAAGTCATCACTTCTCTGCAAGGAGATCTAATGGATATCCTATAAATGTGAGTTAGGGTACTTTCACACTATTTTTTTAGATTCCGTTTGTGAGATCCGTTTCAGGGCTCTCACAAACGGTCCAAAACGGATCTGTTAAGCCTCAATGCGTTCTGAATGGATAAGGATCCGTTCAGAATGCATCAGTTCGGCTCCGTTCCGCCTCTATTCCGTTTTGGAGGCGGACACCAAAACGCAGCATGCAGCATTTTGGTGTCCGTCTGAAAAGGCGGAGCATAACGGATCCGTTTTTTTTTACAATGAAAGTCAATGGGGACGGATCCGTTGTCAATGACACAATATGGTGCATTTGAAAACGGATCCGTTCCCCATTGACTTTCAATGTAATTCAAAACGGATCCATTTTGGACTTTGTCATTTTTCTTTAAACCTAATGCAAACGGATCCGTTCTGAAGTAATACAAACGTTTGCATTAGAGGTGCAGATCCGTCTGTGCAAATAAACAGACGGATCTGCACCAACGCAAGTGTGAAAGTACCCTTATGGTAAAACTTTTAATTAAACTGTCGTTTCTCCTTGGTAGTCATCCTAATGATGGAAGAGATTCTCACCATGCTCGTAACACATCCACGTCTGGGGCAAGCAGCCATGTCACCACCAGCAGCCCACCCAAAGAAACCAGCACCACTAATTCCCATAATGACCAAGACGGCAAGCAGGTGAGCGGAGCCAGTGGGTTCTGCTGTAAGGATGCTACAGTACAGGCATAATGTGCATAACAATGTCACACCACCAACATAATGCACACAGTCATGTCACAGTATCTACATAATGCACACAGTAGTGTCACAGCACAGATTATACCGTACACAGTGATGTCCCAGTACAGATATAATGTACACGGTGATGTCACTATACAGAAATATTGCACGTGGTGATGTCACTGTATAGATGTAATGCACGCGGTGATGTCACGTTAGATATATAATGCACACATGTAGAGATGAGCGAACATTTAAAAAAAGTCCGTTGTTCGGCGTTCGGGTGGTGGTAAGTCGCGCATCCCGTTATGGATTCCACTATAGCGCATATGGAATCCATAAGGGGCGGCTGCCACCTACCCGAACTTTTGCACAGCTGAAGGACCTGGGGTGACGTCACCGTCATGTGATCAGTGCAGGGGTCAACAGATGAACCTACAAAGCCCACCATGGGTGATGGTCTTCCTGAGCTCGAGCAGGCTACGGAATGACAATGAAGCCACATGAGGTCTTCCCCATCGTGATGTGTCCTGCTCCACGTCCTCCTCAAATTTGATCCCGTGCTGAGCCACGCCCCCTGCACTGATCACATGACAGTGACGTCACCCCAGGTCCTTCAGCTGTGCAAAAGTTCGGGTAGGTGGCAGCCGCCCCTTATGGATTCCATATGCGCTATAGTGGAATCCATAACGGGATGCGCGACTTACCACAACCCCAACGCCGAACAACGGACTTTTTTTAAATGTTCGCTCATCTCTACACACATGTAATATGCAATATACTTTTTTTCATAATCCAGGACTGCTCTCTATAGCTTTGGATATAGCGGTATATACACCTGTTTGGGATTGTTGGATGGTCTGTAAAATCTGAAGGTCCTTCTATATTATCTCCTATGAATGTCAGACCAGCCAGGGTTATTAGTTCTATATAAATCAGAGTGAATGGATTCTTTGTCTTCTCCTCTTCTGTGATTTAGAAAACGGTGAATGGGCCGGATGGTCATCGACTAAAACACTGGAAGCTCATGGAGAAGATCCCAGAGAATGCAGAGGCCACTGTCGTCCTTGTGGGTTAGTGTACATGTTCATTGCCACGAAAACTAATCATTACACGGTGGTAAAAACTATCGGCCAGTGAATATCTGCTCCTTTGGTCAGAATCGGAAATGAAAACCGCGCTCTGATTGGTTGTAAGGCCTGTGTTTACGGACAGTTTTGATAAATAAGGCCCCCGTGTTGGGGATTATACACCCAGTATACATATGTTCTGGTATAATCCGCAGGTTGCGTGAAGTTCCTGGTCAATCCCGCCATGGCGTTCGTGCGTCTCAGTGAGGCGGTCCTCCTTGAATCCGTTCTTGAGGTGCCAATTCCTGTGCGGTTCCTGTTTGTTTTGCTTGGTCCCTCTCATTCTAATATGGATTACCACGAGATCGGCCGCTCCATCTCTACTCTTATGTCAGACAAAGTAAGTGCGTCCTCACCATGTGCTGAAGCAGCAATGCTTAAATATACTTTCTACCTACATTTAGTGAACGTGGCCAAACACTCTGGAAGGTCGGCCGAACACAGAGGACAAACCAACCACTTCATTCAGGATTGGGCATGTGCCACCACTTTTCCTTAATGAATTAAGCCCCCCGAGTTAAATCATAAAATCTGGTCAGCCTGCAGCCGCCACTAGGGGGCGCCTCCTCTATGCTGAGTTCTTATTCTATGTTAGTAGTCTGCAGTAAGCTCCGAAGCTCCCTCTAGTGGTGGCTGCAATAACCAGATTTTTATCTTTATTGAATAATGGAATTACAATCCCTATCCAGATATACTAAGAAATGAATCCGCTTAGGGGGAAAAAAATGCCAGGTCCCTTTAATTCAATCTGCACAGAACTTATTCAGTGCACTTAAAACAATACTTGTCCTTGAAGGATAAGACACTTGACTTTTGCTTTATTTCTGTAGCTGCAAAATTACAGGTAAGAAGAAGCCTGGAAATTACAGCACTTATGACATGAGCCACCATCATGTGGCCCGGGTGACAATAATATGATATTAATTATCTGACTGTAAAAGGTGAATTGTATTGAATGGGCAGATCGCGCTCAGAACCGTCTCTTGGCGCACTGACACTGAGATTATTATTCCCTGCTGGGATACGGGATTTTTTTTTACCAATTAATTGGTTTAATTACAGTGATTTTTACAAGCACAGGATAATATATATCCACTTGCACGGAAATGCTAATGAGCCGGCAATTATAAGGAGATTATTAGGTGCTGCTGACGGGCAGACTAATGATGGGATGAGCACGTATGGAGCCTTTGCAGTAATGGGATGGTGATGTAAGCCCGCCGCTCCGTTCTTTTCATCCTCCGGTTCGTCGTGGTGACTATTGTGCATCATTAAGTAGCTGGAAACTTGCACTGAATATTGTCCTATATAATGCACCCATAGCAGGAGCTGCAATGATGGAAATCCATATGGCTTATGATTTGCTAGACATGATAGATAATGCGCTAGATATAGTGGAGGCTGGATGTCCATCTGGATGTCCAACATTCTGCATTGATAGTTGTCAGACCTTCTGATACAGAGCTCCAAATCCACTGCAGGGACCTAGAGTCAGGGGTGCACCTAGCATTTCTGCTGCTTAAGCCTAACCCCTTTGCCACAATGAAAGCGCTCATTGCCCATGGACCTTCCGCTGCCCCCCCTCTTGCCCCTACCTGGTGCTACCCCAGGCGATCGTCTCACCTGGCCTCATTGGTGGTGCGCTCCTGCCTAGAGTTGTCCAGCCTTTACTAGGTGATGGCCTGTCCTCAGTGCTACTCCCATTGGGCATTGGGACTCCAACACCCAATGGGAACAGTGCTATAATAACGGGTTCCCTCCACTACAAGGTTGATGGTGCTGTGGAGTTCCGTGCTACACCAGAACAGCTGATTGGCAAGGGTGCGGGGTGTCGGGCCTCCACCGATCAGCTAGTGACAGCCTATTCTGAGGATAGGTCATCACCTAGTAAAGGTTTGACCACCCCTTTAAAGGGTTTTTCCAGGACTTTGATATTGACAGCTGATCTTCAGGATAAGCCGTTAATATTAGATTGGCGGAGGTCCGACACTCTGCAACTCCACCAATCAGGGGCCAGCAACAGGCGCCGGGACTCCACAGCTCCATTAGGTGCTTTATTTTTAAACATCCTTGCATATCAGATTCCAAATTAAAGGAATTTCACTGTAAATTTATGTCGATTTTTCTCGACCTTCTAGGTTTTTCACGAAGCTGCGTACATGGCGGCAGAGAGACAGGACCTCCTGAATGCCATCAATGAGTTCCTGGACTGCAGTATGGTTCTTCCACCGTGTGAGATGCAGGGGAAGGATCTTCTCCGCTCCATTGCTACCTTTCAGAAAGATCTACTGAGGAAGAGGAGGGAGAGGGAACAACGGCGCTCAATCAGGGAGAACGCAACGCAGGACACAGGACAAACAGAAGGTAAGATGTTCAACGCCTCAAAGAAGAACAAGATGGCCTTAATGCCCATTGCAACCACTCTGACAACGGGCGTGAGACCCTCTTATTCTTATCCAGTGGTTCCTGACATCTCTACCTGTCATTTTTAGATTTCTAGATGTTCTTTAACTATACTGAGATTCTTCAGGATTCTAAGTGTGAATTTGGGCTATTTTAGGCAGTAGGTCTCACATCTTACTTCATGTCATCTCTTCTGCACAGACACTAATGTGAAGCCGGATGATGATAATGATGATAATGACGATGGGCTAGATCCCCTGGAACGCTCTGGATTTCTTTTTGGGGGCCTGATTCATGACATACGCAGGCGGTACGTGAAGTACTGGAGCGACATCAAGGATGGTCTCAACAGTCAGTGCTTTGCAGCCGCTCTTTTCATCTACTTTGCGGCTCTGTCTCCTGCCATCACTTTCGGAGGTCTCTTAGGTAACGTTTAACTACTTCTAGTGCACATGCTTCTACTTTGAGGGGACTTATACTCCTGTCACATCCAAAGCTGCAAACAAAATGTTGACTGACAATAAACACTCATTATTCCAGCCTCTTTAGCGTGTCACTGGTCTGCAAACATTCTTTACTTTCTCAGGGGAGAAGAGTCAAGGACTGATGGGTGTCTCTGAGCTCATAGTGTCCACCTCAGTGCTGGGGGTCATCTTCTCCTTACTCGCTGCACAGCCCCTGCTCATCATCGGGTTTTCAGGTCCACTTCTTGTCTTTGAAGAAGCTTTTTTCAAGGTATAAATCTTATAGAAATGCAAGATCTCTGCTTGCTGCCATTTAATAGAAATATATGTTTGTTTGTTTTTACTTCCAGTGGGTGAAAACCTGTCCTGGTCAGGAACACGGGCGCAAAGCTCAATGCAGTTAGGATATACCTACTTACCATCATTTCTGTCGGTAAAATTGCGCCATTTAACCCCCTTCTGGGGCACACCCATAGCAGTCCTGTAACGCCCACTTTAGTGTGATGTTTACATAAGCCCCAACCAATTTGCCAGGATTGCTGGCAGTTATAATTGCATGCACACATCAGATGTTTTCAGTTTGAAAAATCCACAGCAGAATCTGTGGCCAAGATCCTAGGCCGATCCTTGAACATCTGCGGCAGATTTATAGTTGTACATGCCATGGATCCAAAAGTAAATTTGACCCCATTCAATTGGGCTAATGCGTGTGTCACCTACCGCCACCTATGGCGATTCCCCCCCAACAACATGGATTTCTTATTATAGTATATGGGAGGTGGATTTCATATGGTACAGTTATCAGAGCTTGTAACCAAACATGCACCTGTGTGTCAGTCACATACCCGGGACCGTTTCTATTCCCTGCAAGTAAACAATGAAGGTTCCTATTGAATGGCAGCAAGCAGACATCTTGCAAGCTGTGAATAATGGATGCAAAAAGTGCAGTGAAAAATTGTATACAATTGATGGCCGTCTCGCCATTAATTTTCTGCCTGGATGTGCCACATTGCTAGATCAAGCAGGGGTTGGGACGCTCCCATTCTAAAAACAGTAACATCTCCCAGAGGTGAGGCCCACATCTGTGAGACAATTTTACATATCCTATGGATATGCCTTAAATGGCTAAGTTGAGAATACCCCTTTAAGTCTAAATAGGTGGGTATGTAATTGAATGAAAACTTGGGAAAGTGCCATGAGGCAGCTAGTGGTCAACTACCTGCCATTTTTCTTACAGCAGAGCTCAGTCTCCTGTTTTTTGTAAAAAAAATAATACATGTGAAAATTTTTCTCTTTGCTTTATATAAAACATCATGTGAGAAACAGGCATTAGTGATGACCCCATGGCGGTTCCCTAAAAAAAGGGTCCCTGAAATTTGTATGCACAGTAGCTAAGAAAACCTAGTGGAAACCATGAGAACACTAACTTGCTGTATCTTGTTTATGCCAGTTTTGCCAGTCGCAGGACATAGAGTATCTGACCGGCAGGGTTTGGATTGGTTTTTGGTTGGTCCTGTTTGTCCTGGTGATGGTGGCAGCGGAGGGGAGTTTTCTGGTCCGTTACATCTCTCCATTCACACAAGAGATTTTTGCTTTTCTCATTTCCCTCATATTCATCAATGAAACGTTTTATAAATTATACAAGGTGGGTCTTCTGTTTAATTGTGTCCTTGACGTAACGTAATATCAATACTTTACACTATTTAAGGGGGTTGTTTGGTTTGGAAACAGGACCTCCATCAGTTATGCAAACCAGATACAAAGATCTCTCTCTGTGGAGGACCTGACAAAGCCATGTGTTACACGGGCAGCTCATTCATTTGAATGAGAACTAAGTAATGCGTAATTAGTACTGCAGCAGAAATAAAGACTTGTTGCTCAGTTGCTCCACAGACTACAGATGACGAATGGGGGTCCCGGCAGTGCAACAATTTGCATAACTATCAATTGTAAAAGGTTGCACAACTAATATATGGAGAAAAATAATTTCATAAATGAGAATATTGTTAAAATCCCAAAAAGAGTTCATACAGTAAATATTCATCTTCGTTAATAGGTCTTTACAGATCACCCCCTTCTCAGGACATACCCATCTGGAGGGTCAGGAAGTCGCACGGCCAACCTTGGTCCTCGCATGCAGCCCAACACAGCTTTGCTATCTCTCATCCTCATGTCAGGAACCTTTCTCATCGCTTTCTTCCTGCGGAAGTTCAAGAATAGTCGGTTCTTGGGAGGAAAGGTGGGGTGCAGAAGGCACATGAGAGGGGGTTCAGGGGTTATCTGCATGGTTCCGTCATTGCTCTTCTTCACGTATTTTGCAGGCAAGAAGAGTTATTGGTGATTTTGGGATTCCAATATCTATTCTAGTAATGGTTCTTATTGATTACGCCATAACTGACACGTACACCCAGGTATACCTTCATTCATTATATCTAAGAATAAGACAGTAATACAACTACTATAATACTGCCTCCTATGTACAAGAATATAACTACTATAATACTGCTCCTATGTACAAGAATATAACTACTATAATACTGCTCCTATGTACAAGAATATAACTACTATAATACTGCCCCTATGTACAAGAATATAACTAATATAATACTGCCCCTATGTACAAGAATATAACTACTATAATACTGCTTCTATGTACAAAAATATAGCTATTATAATACTGCTCCTATGTACAAGAATATAACTACTATAATACTGCTCCTATGTACAAGAATATAACTACTATAATATTGCTCCTATGTACAAGAATATAACGACTATAATACTGCTCCTGTATACAAGAATATAACTACTATAATACTGCTCCTATGTACAAGAATATAACTACTATAATACTGCTCCTATGTACAAGAATATAACTACTATAATACTACTCCTATGTACAAGAATATAACTACTATAATACTGCCTCCTATGTACAGTAATACAACTACTATAATACTGCCTCCTATGTACAAGAATATAACTACTATAATACTGCTCCTATGTACAAGAATCTAACTACTATAATACTGCCCCTATGTACAAGAATATAACTACTATAATACTGCCCCTATGTACAAGAATATAACTACTATAATACTGCTTCTATGTACAAAAATATAGCTATTATAATACTGCTCCTATGTACAAGAATATAACTACTATAATACTGCTCCTATGTACAAGAATATAACTACTATAATACTGCTCCTACGTACAAGAATATAACTACTATAATATTGCTCCTATGTACAAGAATATAACGACTATAATACTGCTCCTGTATACAAGAATATAACTACTCTAATACTGCTCCTATGTACAAGAATATAACTACTATGATACTGCTCCCATGTACAAGAATATAACTACTATAATACTGCTACTATGTACAAGAATATAACTACTATAATACTGCTCCCATGTACAAGAATATAACTACTGTAATACTGCTCCTATGTATAAGAATATAACTACTAAAATACTGCCTCCTATGTACTATGTACAAGAATAATACTGCTCCTATGTACAAGAATATAACTGCTATAATACTGCCTCCTATATATAAGAATATAACTACTATAATACTGCTCCTATGTACAAGAATATAACTACTATAATACTGCTCCTATGTACAAGAATATAACTACTATAATACTGCTTCTATGTACAAGAATATAACTACTATAATACTGCCCATATGTACAATAATAGATACACATTTAACTATTTTTAATTCCATCTTTTTGTCTAGAAATTAAATGTTCCGTCGGGCTTGTCTGTCACTTCTCCTGGAAAACGTGGTTGGTTTATCCATCCCATGGGAACATCGAGCCCATTCCCGCTCTGGATGATGTTTGCCTCAGCCATTCCCGCTCTCCTGGTTTTCATCCTCATCTTCATGGAGACTCAGATCACAACGTGAGTACGGCTGATGCGGTTTGGTGGTGGTGCTGCAGGGTAATTAGTGTAATTGAACGGTTCCTACCTGTTAGTTTTTTTTTTTACACTAAAAGTCTAATGTTATAATTTTACTAGTGTGTTTCTCTGTGCCTGGTCCCTCTTCCAGCCTCATCCTCAGCAGGAAGGAGAGGAGCCTGAAGAAGGGCAGTGGGTTTCACCTGGATCTCCTTCTCATTGGCTCTCTGGGCGGTGTTTGCGCTCTCTTTGGGCTGCCATGGCTAACAGCAACCACAGTGCGTTCTGTGACTCACGTTAATGCATTAACCTTGATGAGCAAGACTGCGCCAGGAGAGAGACCGCGAATCGCTGAGGTTAAAGAGCAGAGGATAACAGGAGTGCTGATCGCTATATTAGTAGGTAAAAGCCCAGTACTTAGTGCCCATGTGTAAGATCCTGGGATAATGTGTAAAATACATATATCATCAGAATCATATTATTACTATATGATGTTACAGTATAGGGCTAGTGCACACAGTGATGTCACAGTATAGGGCTAGTGCACACAGTGATGTCATAACATGGGCATAATGTACACAGCGATATGACATCACAGGGATTGTGCGCATAGTGGTGTTACAGTACAGGAATAATAAATACAGTGACGTCACAGTACAGAGATGATAAACACAGTGATGTCACAGTACAGGGATAATAAACACAGTGATGTCACAGTACAGAGATAATAAACACAGTGATGTCACAGTACAGAGATAATAAACACAGTGATGTCACAGTACAGAGATAATATACACAGTGATGTCACAGTACAGAGATAATATACACAGTGATGTCACAGTACAGAGATAATACACACAGTGATGTCACAGTACAGAGATAATAAACACAGTGATGTCACAGTACAGAGATAATACACAGTGATGTCACAGTACAGAGATAATAAACACAGTGATGTCACAGTACAGAGATAATACACACAGTGATGTCACAGTACAGAGATAATAAACACAGTGATGTCACAGTACAGGGATAATAAACACAGTGATGTCACAGTACAGGGATAATAAACACAGTGATGTCACAGTACAGGGATAATAAACACAGTGATGTCATAGTACAGGGATAATAAACACAGTGATGTCACAGTACAGGGATAATACACACAGTGATGTCACAGTACAGGGATAATAAACACAGTGATGTCACAGTACAGAGATAATAAACACAGTGATGTCACAGTACAGGGATAATAAACACAGTGATGTCACAGTACAGGGATAATAAACACAGTGATGTCACAGTACAGGGATAATAAACACAGTGATGTCATAGTACAGGGATAATAAACACAGTGATGTCACAGTACAGGGATAATAAACACAGTGATGTCACAGTACAGGGATAATAAACACAGTGATGTCACAGTACAGGGATAATAAACACAGTGATGTCACAGTACAGAGATAATACACACAGTGATGTCACAGTACAGAGATAATATACACAGTGATGTCACAGTACAGGGATACTAAACAGTGATGTTACAGCACAGGATAATACACACAGTGATGTCCCAGTACAGAGATAATACACACAGTGATGTCCCAGTACAGAGATAATAAACACAGTGATGTCACAGTACAGGGATACTAAACAGTGATGTTACAGCACAGGATAATACACACAGTGATGTCACAGTACAGAGATAATAAACACAGTGATGTCACAGTACAGAGATAATACACACAGTGATGTCACATTACAGGGATAATACACACAGTGATGTCACAGTACAGAGATAATAAACACAGTGATGTCACAGTACAGAGATAATACACACAGTGATGTCACATTACAGGGATAATACACACAGTGATGTCACAGTACAGAGATAATAAACACAGTGATGTCACAGTACAGAGATAATAAACACAGTGATGTCACAGTACAGAGATAATATACACAGTGATGTCACAGTACAGGGATACTAAACAGTGATGTTACAGCACAGGATAATACACACAGTGATGTCCCAGTACAGAGATAATAAACACAGTGATATCACAGTACGGGAAATAAAATGTATGAGGCGGAATGGCAGTTGGGCTTCCTCTGATCCTAGTGCCCAGATCCTACCGATGCATTACAATAGTTATGCCCCTGTATTTTAACCGCTTCTGGACCTCCGCCGTACATGCATGGTGGAAGTTCAGCATTTAAACATGGTGCCCGTTAAGAAGCTGAGTGGGCGCCATGGCCACCGAGTGTCAGCTGTTTTAAACAGCAGACACCTGGAACGAATGTCTGTGATTAGCAATAACACCGATTACAGACACTTAACCTCTATGATGCTGTGTTCAGTTGTAACCACTGCAACTGAGAGACTTTCTCCTGAGGCCCGAATTGCTTCCTTGCAGTGATAAAAGGGAAGCTATTTGTTCTCTGTAATACCTTGCATCTTAGGCTACTTTCACACTCGCGTTTTGGCTTTCTGTTTGTGACATCCATCATGGGCTCTTACAAGTAGTCTAAAATGGATCAGTTTTCCCCTAATGCATTCTGAATGGAAAACGATCCACTCAGAATGCATCAGTTTGCCTCTGATCAGTCTCCATTCCGCTGTCAGTTTGAAGAAACTGAGCCAAACGGATCCGTCCTGGCACACAATGTAAGTCAATAGGGATGAATCCGTTTTCTCTGACACAATCTGGCTCAATAGAAAACGGATCCGTCTCCCATTGACTTTCTATGGTGTTCATAACTGATCCGTCTTGGCTATGTTACAGATAATTCAAATGGATCCGTTCATGACCGATTCATGTGGTTGTATTATTGTAACGGATCTGTTTTTACAGATCCATGACGGATCCGCCCAAAACATGAGTGTGAAAGTAGCCTTAGGAAGGATCCATAGCTACCACAGCAATGGTGCCTATAGATCCCTGCCTGTAGGGGGACTTAAAAAAAAGTTTTAAAAGAATTTAAAAAAAAAGTTCCTTCACTACCCAAGTCATACATGTACGGCACTGGTGTCACGGACGTTCCCGCAACTGGTGGCAGGAAATCGGTGAGACTGAAAACACGTGGTTTTATCTGACAGGTTTTCCTTGTGGATCAATAGGCGTCTGTGTTGTTTCTGGTAATGGCCACACTCCTTGCCTCAGGGGTTGCTAATGTGGTCATTTACCCTTCCTTATTTATTGTTGCTTCTCCCACAATGCTGTGCGGTTTATAGCTTCAGTTTCAGTTGTGGATAGCTGGTGTGTGTAGCTCACCAGAGTTCCTGGTGCTCCATTGCTCCTTTGAAGTTAAGTCTTTCCTTTCCCTTTTGTATTTTGTTTGGGTTCTATGTGTTGCATTTCCCTATTGTTTGTATTAGGCCTGAAGGAGACTCCTGTTCATCCTTCCTTTTGGAGGAACAGGTAGTCTCGTCCCTGCCATTAGTACCAGGGTCCTATAGGGCTAGATAGGACTCTAGGTATTCCTGTGTATGAACACACCTACCTCTTCAGTCTGTTCATACTGGTAGTCAGTCAGGATTTTGGTTAGGGTTTTACCAGGAGGTGTCTATCTTCCTTCCCTAGTTCTAAGGCCTGATTCCCTGTTCCCCCCTTCCCTCTTATGCTCGGTGTGGTGTTTCCTTGGTACATCGAAGCGTGACATTTGGTGGGATCTTTAAACATGGCGCCCGTTTGCACATGCAGCGGGCGCTATAGCCGACAGGTCTCTGCTGTTTCAAACAGAGTGGCCCGCAGCTAATGTCCATGGCCGGCAATAATATTACCGATCGTGGGCATTACAGCCTTTTGATGCCGTGTTCAGTTATGATCACAGCATCTAAAGGGTGAAAAACCCTTGAAGCGAGCACTTCCGGGTTAAAACCGGCATCCACTTGTGGCCATCAGGGATGTCAGTCATTATTTCTAATTGGCTGGATGTCTCTGAAGAGACCCAGCGTATTAGAGCTGCAGTTCCTATGTTGGCCAGCAGGCCAACATAGGAGATCAGCAATTAGAGAATTACTATACTCCTTAATGGAGTTTAGTAATATTCTCTAAAAAAAAAAACAACAACAACAAAGTAGTGGACATTGTAGCCTCCTAGAGGGGCTACAAAAAAATAAAAAAAAGTAAAAAAAAATCTAAAAATTTAAATCACCCCTTTCCTTAAAAAAATACATGAATATTAAAAACTATAAACTTAATGGGCATCACCGCATCGGAAAACGCCCATACTATTAAAATGTAAAAATATTTTTCAAATATGGTGAATGGCATAATGGAAAAAGTATCAAAACGGCCGATTTGCCATTTTTTCACCGCTTCTCTAAGGCCTCTTTCACACGGGCGTCATGTTTAACGGCCGGATAAGAGGCGGGTGCGTTGCGGGAATATGTGCGATTTTTCCGCGCGGGTGCAAACGTTTGTAATGCGTTTTGCACGCGCGTGTGAAAAATCGCCATGTTTGGTACCCAGACCCGAAGCCGGACTTTATCACTGAAGTCCGGTTTCGGGTCTTCTGGAGAATTGATTATTTTCCCTTATAACATGGTTATAAGGGGAAATAATAGCATTCTTAATAAAGAATGCATAGTAAAATGAAGATTACGGGGTTTAAAAATAATAAAAGTTAACTTACCTTAGCCACTTGATCGCGTAGTTGCGATCTCTCCTCTCTTTCCCTGCATCAGCTAACAGCTAAAGGACCTGTGATGACGTCACATCACATGGTCCATCACCATGGTAAGACGGACCATGTGATTGGACGATGTGATGTGACGTCATCACAGGTCCTTTAGTTGTTAGCTGAAGCTTGAAGAGAGGACAGATCGCAACTTTGCGATCAAGTGGCTAAGGTGAGTTAACTTTTATTATTTTTAACCCCTTCATCTTCATTTTACTAAGCATTCTTTATTAAGAATGCTATTATTTCCCCTTATAACCATGTTATAAGGGAAAATAATAGAGATCGGGTCCTGTTGCTAAGCAACCATGCGGGAAAATCGCACTGCATCCGCACTTGCTTGCGGATGCTTGCGATTTTCCCGCAGCCCCATTCCCTTCTGTGGGGCCTGCGTTGTGTGAAAAACGCACAATATAGAGCATGCTGCGCTTTTCACGCAACGCAGAAGTGATGAGGGAAAATCACCGCTCATGTACACAGCCCCATAGAAATAAATGGGACCGGATTCAGTGCGGGTGGAAAACTCGCCCGTGTGAAAGGGGCCTTACCCCAAAAAATTTAATAAAATGTGATCAAAAAGACACACTCACCAAAATGGTATCATTAAAAACTACAGATCATCCTGCAAAAAAAATTCTCTCACACAGCTCAGTAGACATAACTATAAAAAGTTATGGGGGTCAGAGTATGGTGATTTTCAAAGTTTTGATTTATTTTTTCAGTTTCTTAAACATATGAAACCTATACATATGTGGTATCGTTGTAATCGTACTCACCCAGAGAACGAAGGGCGCAGGTCAGTTTTGCTTCATAGGAAACGCCGTAGGGACAATCCACCCCATTTGGAATTTTTTTCTTACTTCCCACTACATTGTATACCATATTAAATGGTGCCATTAGAAAGTACAATTTGTCCTCATATGAATATGTGAATGAAAAATAAAAAAGTTATGGCTCCAGGATGACAGGAAAGGAAAATGAAAACGCGAAAATGAAAATAAACATTCGGTAACCTAAGGCTTAAATTTTTTTAAAAAAATTCAAATCACCCCCCTTTTCTCATAATATAATAAACAATAAAAACATAAAGATTATAGTTATCACTGCGTCCCGAAATGCCGAAAAACGATTAAAATATCAACATGGTTATCCCATATTGTAAACGCTGTAACAGAAAAAAAAAATCTAAATGGCCGATTTGCCATTTTTTTCCCTGCTTCACCTTCCCCCAAAAATTGAATAAAAAGTCATGCATACTCCAAGTGGTATCAATGAAAACCACAGGTCACCCTGCAAAAAATGGTGCCTTTACACATTACAACTTGTCCTGCAAAAAACAAGCTCTCATACATCTATGTGAACATAAAAATATAAAGGTCATGGCTTTGGCAAGGCAGAGAGTAAAAAACGAAAACGCAAAAAATGGAAAAGCACCCGGTTAAGAACGGGTTAATTATTTTAATTGTCAAAATATATTGTTGAAGTGCTATCTATGGCTTCTAGCTGTCAATGTTGTATTAATGCCATTTTATAAAATGTAACATTTGAAGACATTTAGCGGAGCATTTCTTTAGGTGAGGTCCCCTTAAGAGCAGGACAGTCAATACCTGTCTATGCACATTGCTTTCTATACAATTCCTGTGTTATAACATATCCCCCATAACCTGTATCTTCATTATTCCATCGATCTACATTTATTATGTTTCAGTTTTTTGCTTTCACTTGTTTTGGCAGCAGTTTCTGCTCTAGAGCTGCACTTCCTATTCTAAATGGGGCCAAAAAATTTCAACAGTGAACCAAACTGTATTTTATCTCCATCTCTAATGTAGGACTATCCATAGTAATGGGCGAGATGTTGCGGCAGATCCCGCTGGCTGTACTTTTTGGGATTTTTTTGTATATGGGGGTGACATCTCTCACTGGGATTCAGCTGTTTGAACGGCTTCTTCTTATCCTAATGCATCCAAAACATCATCCAGAACATCCCTATGTGGTGAAGGTAGGTGGCTCCAGCCAGTATTGTAAATACCCCTGACATACCATTGTATTTTATATATGGGGGAGAGTTGATTGCACTTAATGGATGTCTGTAGGATATACTGTGTGTATTTCGCTAGGTGTGCACATGGAGGATGCACCTGTTCACCTGTGTCCAGCTCTCCTGCATTGTGCTGTTGTGGGTGGTGAAGTCATCTCCAGCCTCGCTCGCCTTCCCATTCCTCCTCATCCTCACTGTGCCACTAAGACTATTCATTCTGCCACGTTTTTTCCATGAGAGAGAACTAAAAGCCGTGAGTCACCATTATATATATATTTCATTTCTAATGTTAAAAAAAATATTTTATATTTTATAATACTGACCTCTATGTAAATGAATATTACTACTATAATACTACCTCCTATGTACATGAAGATAACTACTATAATACTGCTCCTATGTACAAGAATATAACTACTATAATACTGCCTCCTATGTACAAGAATATAACCACTATAATACTGCTCCTATGTACAAGAATATAACTACTATACTACTGCTCCTATGTACAAGAATATAACTACTATAAGGCTACATGCACACGACCGTTGTTTGTTTCCGCGTCCGTTCCGTTTTTTTTCACGGATAGGATGCTTCCCCATTCATTTCAATGGGTCCGTCAAAAAATGCGGATGGTCAACCGTTTTTGTTCCGCATCCGTGATCCGTGTTTTCATTCCGTCAAAAAAATAGTGCATGTCCTATTTTTTTCACGTTTGCGGACAAGGATAGGCATTTTTACAATAGATCTGCCCGAAAAATCGGATCCGTCAAAAAAAACGGTCCGTCATCCGTTTTTTTTGACGGACGCAAAATTTCAAGGAAGAGCGGACGCGGAGGCAGGCAACGGTCGTGTGCATGTAGCCTAATACTGTCTCCTAAGTACAAGAATATAACTACTATAATACTGCCCCTATGTACAAGAATATAACTACTATAATACTACCTCCTATGTACAAGATTATAACTACTATAATACTGCTCCTATATACAAGAATATAACTACTATAATACTGCTCCTATGTACAAGATTATAACTACTATAATACTGCCTCCTATATACAAGAATATAACTACTATAATACTGCTCCTATGTACAAGATTATAACTACTATAATACTGCCTCCTATATACAAGAATATAACTACTATAATACTGCTCCTATGTACAAGAATATAACTACTATAATACTGCCTCCTATGTACAAGAATATAACTACTATAATACTGCTCCTATGTACAAGAATATAACTGCTATAATACTGCTCCTATGTACAAGAATATAACTACTATAATACTGCTTCCTATGTACAAGAATATAACTACTATAATACTGCCTCCTATGATGAATAGTAGACCTCTCCTGTATTTGACTGTTTTATCAGATCCTGTTTTGTCTTTTGTCTGTATTAGTTGGATTCTGAAGATGTTGAACCAAACTTTGATGAAGATGGTCAAGATGAATACAATGAACTCCATATGCCGGTCTAAGACTTACCCACCGTGCGGTGTTCTCTGCCTTTATCCCTCGACGACATTACTTTCATTATTTTTAGAGGCCATCCTCTATTATACTCTAAAATCCTATAGTGGCCATAGATATGAAAGTGGAGCTGGACACTCCCGATGCCAAAACAGTCGCTCCAACACTTCCGCCAATGAGCGTTCTCACGTAGATGGTTCCGCCACTAAACTACCAAGTGGAAGCCATTGCCTTAAAATTGTTTGCGGACATCCATAGAATTAGTACCGTCTCCCAGTGGCAGACTGGTGGGATATTCGTCATCTAATGTCTGTGCTCAGGATGGAAAAGATTCTTTTCCATCTATTTCCCTAAGACTCCATAGAAACAGTGCCCCCAGTGGCCATTTTTTAAAATACATCTTTAGAATTCCTTCACTTTCCCGGTCAATGAGTTGTCTGACCATAAATCATTTCAAAATACATTTTTTCATATTCATATTTTTTTTATTTCTTAGAGCTGTCTCTTAGTTTTAACAGGGCCCCTGTAGCCAAAAAGGGGCCCTGTAGTGTACCTCTGTATGCCTCCAATTTTATAGAAGGCAAATATTTTATCTGTTGTATTAAATATTCTGGCATGTTACATTGTCCTCTTCATTACGGGAGTATCCTTGTCTAGATACACAGTATGGCGGCACACGGAGTACCTGAAGCTCTGCGCACATCGGACCTTAGAGCTAATTGCTGTTTGCTGGGGTTAAAAGTCGTAAGGGATAGTCCTGGGCCTAACAAAGCCCCAAACGCTATCCTGAGATAGTCCTGGACCTGTGCCCTGACTGCTGCCTGAGCAATGCATGAGAGTACATTATACATCAAAGGCATGATTCTAAAAAATATAAAACTGTAAAAAAAAGATAAATCTCTATATGAGGGGAAACAATATGAAGGTTTAATAAAATAATTTACTTATTACTAAAAAAAAAAGTCAAACGAAAAATAAACAATACATTTGTATTAAATGGAAATCATAAAATATAAAAATACATTTGTTGCAAATTATACAATGTTTACAAAAAATAATGAAAAACAATCTAAGAATTGATTTTTGCACATAAAAAAATACACCCCGAAACTGCACACAGCAACATCAGAAAACAAATTTACAGTTCTGAAGTAATTTGCTGTTACAATGGATGAAATGAGATGCATCCTTAACCAGTCCCGGACCGCCGTACGCAGGATTGCGTCCTGCGGGCGGCCGGGATCTTCTGAGTGGACGCATCGGCGCGTCCTCTCGCGAGACCCGTGAGTTCCTGTGAACGCGCGCGCAGGCGCGCGCGCGTTCACAGGAGCGCGCGTCTGGAGAGTTAAACTACAGCCTGCCAGCGATGATCAATCACTGGCAGGCTGTAGATGCGATATAAATCGCATCAAACATGTATACCAGACGCTGTTTTGTGAACAGCGTCTGGTATACCTGCTACCTGGTCCTCTGGTGGTCCCATTTGCTGGGATCGACCACCAGAGGACCAGGTAACTACAGTAAAGTTGCACCAAACACTACACTAACCCCCCTCACCTATTAACCCCTTGATCACCCCATCTAGACCCCTGATCACCCCCTGTCATTGATCACACCCCTTGTAAGGCTCCATTCAGACGTCCATATGTGTTTGCGGATCCGTGGATTCACGGATCCGTGGATCCGATCCGCGGATCCTCAAAACACGAACACCGGCAATGTGCTTTCCGCATTTTGCAGATCCGCACATTGCCAGAACTATATAGAAAATGCTTTTCTTGTCCGCAGTGCGGACAAGAATAGGACATGTTCTATATTTTTGCGAACGGAAGTGCAGACCGGAGCGCGGATCCGTAATTCCGATCCGAGCGGGACAAAGTCTGTCCCCATAGAAATGAATGGGTCCGCAATTCCGTTCCGCAAACAGAATTTCGGACGTGTGAATGGGGCATAAGGGTCCCTTATCACCGCCAGTTAGTTAGCTACTTGTTAGGTAGCTAGCGCCCAGCCCACCGCACCGCAGTCACTGATTTTGGCAGAGATTTTTCATCCACATTGACCGATCGCGAATGAAAAAATCTGTGCCGTTCATTTTTTTTTCAGCGCAGAGGCTGAACGGAAAAAAAAAATCTCATTACACGTATGCTCAATATACGGAGAATCGCAGAAACTCCTAATGCTGGCCATACGTGTAATGATTGCGGAGACCCTCAAATGCCAGGACAGTATAAATACCCCACATGTGACCCCATTTTAGAAAGAAGACACCCCAAGGTATTCCGTGAGGGGTATGGTGAGTTCATGCAAAATTTTATTTTTTGTCACAAGTTAGTGGAATATGAGACTGTAAAAAAAAAAAAAAAAAATCAATTTCCGCTAACTTGTGCCAAATTTTTTTTTTTCTGTGAACTCGACATGCCCCTCAGAGAATACCTTGGGGTGTCTTCCTTCCACAATGGGGTCACATGTGGGGTATTTATACTGACCTGGCATTTTAGGGGCCCTAAAGCGTGAGAATCCAAATGCGTAAAAATGGCCTGTGAAATCCTAAAGGTACTCATTGGTTTTAGGGCCCCTTTGCGCATCTTGGCTGCAAAAAAGTGTCACACATGTGGTATCGCCGTACTCAGGAGAAGTAGGGCAATGTGTTTTGGGGTGTATTTTTAAATATACCCATGCTGGGTGTGAGAAATATCGCTGTAAACGACAACTTTTTAAAAAATTTTATTCAAAGTTGTCAATTTACAGAGATATTTCTCTCACCCAGCATGGGTATATGTAAAAATACATGAGTCCATGAAAAATTTAACTTTTTGTCAAAAGTTAGCGGAAAGGGAGACTTTGTGAGAAAAAACAATAAAAAATCAATTTCCACTAACTTGTGCCAAAAAAAAAATCTTCTATGAACTCGCCATGCCCCTCATGGAATACCTTGGGGTGTCTTCTTTCCAAAATGGGGTCACATGTGGGGTATTTCTACTGCCCTGGCATTTTAGGGGCCCTAAAGCGTGAGAAGAAAAATGCGTAAAAATGCCCTCCTAAAAGGTACTCATTGGAATTTGGGCCCCTTTGCGCATCTTGGCTGCAAAAAGTGTCACTCATGTGGTATCGCCGTACTCAGGAGAAGTAGGGCGATGTGTTTTGAGGTGTATTTTACATATACCCATGCTGGGTGAGAGAAATATCTCTGTAAATTGACAACTTTGAATAAAAAATGTAAAAAGTTGTCGTTTACAGCGATATTTCTACACGCAGCATGGGTATATGTAAATACACCCCAAACACATTGCCTACTTCTCTGAGTACGGCGATACCATGAGTGATACTTTTGCAGCCTGAGTGCTAAAGGGGCCTAAAACCAATGAGTACCTTTAGGATTTCACAGGCCATTTTTATGCATTTGGATTCTCACACTTTAGGGGCCCCTAAAATGCCAGGTGAGTATAAATACCCCACATGTGACCCCATTTTGGAAAGAAGACACCCCAAGGTATTCCGTGAGAGCATGGTGAGTCCACAGAATTTTTATTTTTGGCACAAGTCAGCGGAAATTGTTTTTTTTTTTTTTTTTTGTTTTTTACAAAGTCTCATATTTCACTAACTTGTGACAAAAAATAAAATTTTACATGAACTCACCATGGGTATATGTATATGTAAAAATACACCCCAAAACACATTGCCCTACTTCTCCTGAGTACGGCGATACCACATGAGTGACACTTTTTTGCTGCCTGGGTGCGCAAAGGGGCCTAAATTCCAACAAGTACCTTTAGGTTTTACATGGCGGCTCACAATTTAGCCCCGCCCAAAATGCCAGAACAGTAAACACACCCCACAAATGACCCCATTTCGGAAAGTAGACACCCCAAGGTATTCACTGAAGGGCATAGTGAGTCCGTCTGAGATTTTTTTTTTTTTGCCAGAAGTTATCAGAAATTGAAACTTTTTTTTTTTTTTTTTCTCAGAAAGTGTCATTTTCCGGTAACTTGTGAAAAAAAATGAAATGATACATGAACTCACCATGCCCCTCCGCGAATACTTTGGGGTGTCTTCTGTCTAAAATGGTGTCATTTGGGGGTATTATACTATCCTGACATTCTAGCACCTGAAGAAACATGACAGGCGCTCAGAAAGTCAGAGCTGCTTCAAAATGCCGAAATTCACTTTTTGCACCATAGTTTGTAAACGCTATAACTTTTACCCAAACCAATAAATATACACTTATTGGACTTTTTTTTATCAAAGACATGTAGAACAATAAATTTAGAGAAAATGTATATAGAAATGTAGTTTTTTTAAAAAAAATTTACAACAGAAAGTGAAAAATGTCATTTTTTTGCAAAAATTTCGGTAATTTTTGATTAATAGCAAAAAAAGTAAAAATGTCAGCAGCAATGAAATACCACCAAATGAAAGCTCTATTAGTGAGAAGAAAAGGAGGTAAAATTCATTTGGGTGGTAAGTTGCATGACGGAGCAATAAACGGTGAAAGTAGTGTAGTGCAGAATTGTAAAAAGTGGCCTGGTCATTAAGGGGGTTTAAGCTAGGGGGGCTGAAGTGGTTAAAGGGGGTGTCCAGGTTCGGTTAATAAGAACACAAAAAACAGCAATAGTATATGGTCCAAAAAACCGCAGCAGTGATGTCATCTTCCTGACTACATTAGTGATGTCATCTTGCTGGCTGAATTAGTGATGTCATCTTCCTGACTGCAGTAGTGATGTCCTCTTCCGAGCTGCAGCAATGATATCATTTTCCAGGCTGCAGAGGTGATGTCATCTTTGTGGCTGCAGCGGTGATGTCATCTTCCTGGCTGCAGCAGTGATGTCATTTTCCACGCTGCAGCAGTGATGTCATCTTCCTGACTGCAGTAGTGATGTCCTCTTCCAAGCTGCAGCAATGATGTCATTTTCCAGGCTGCAGAGGTGATGTCATCTTTGTGGCTGCAGCAGTGATGTCATCTTCCTGGCTGCAGCAGTGATGTCATCTTCCTGGCTGCAGCAGTGATGTCATTTTCCACGCTGCAGCAGTGATGTCATTTTCCACGCTGCAGCAGTGATGTCATCTTCCTGGCTGCAGCTGTGATGTCCTGTGCACACCAGGTCACCATGAAGCCCTGCACTGGCCTCAGCAGTATATGGGAACAGGAATGTTGAGGTCCGCGATTGGCTGTGGCAGTGACATGGTGTGCACTGGAAGGGAAGTCGAGAGAAGTGGTAATTATGACGGTGCGGTCGCGTGGCGCTTGCAACGCAGCCTCGCCGTGTTCGAGTACCGCACAGGCCCTGCAGTCCTAACCATACAGAACGACTTAACAGTGCGGTCTCATTAGTTTAATTGCAACCCCGGTTACGCAGTACTGCAGCACATCGCGGTCGTGTTGCAGGTGACACACAACCACATTGTGTAGTCGCACCTTTACTGTTTCTGCAGGATTTTGCATAAAACAACCCTTTTAAGAGTCTTTTTTTAAAATATGATTACATCTTAATTTTTTTAACTATCCCTTTAACAATTTGCAGAGAAGAGTCCAAGGTTGTCATGTAAGTTCAGCCTCTTCTGGAGATAGATGGATATCCTGTAGATATGCTGTAAGTATTTAAGATAGGAATACCCCTTTAAGCGCTGTATGGTAGCTTTATATGGAAACTGTATGCTGGCATTATTTAAGCACAGTCTGGTGGTATTGTCTAAGCAGTGTATGGCGATATCATATGGGCACTGGTATAATTAAAGCACTGCATGGCGGTATTTTGTAAGCAGTGTACGGTGACATTATGTGACCACTAGTATAAGTGAAGCATTGTGTGGTGGTATTAACTAAGCTGTGCATGGCAATATCAGCTGTATCATATTATATTAGCTGTAAATGCTGGTATTATTTAAGCACTGTATGGTGGTATTATCTAAGCAATGTATGGTAATATCCTATGAGCACTGTGTACTAAGCAGTGAACGATGATATGTTAGCAGTATAAGCTGGTATTATTTAAGCACTGTATTGCGGTATTATCTAAGCCTTGTATGGCGGTATTATATAGGCACTGTACAGTGGTATTTTTTGAGCCATGTATGGTGGCATTATATGAGCACTGTATGCTGGTATGAGTTAGGCATTGTATGATGGTAATATCTAAACAGTGTTCGATGATACTATGTGAGCAGTGCATGCGGTATCATTTAAGCACTGTATGGTGGCATTATCTAAGCATTGTTTGGCGGTATTATATGGACACTATGCTGGTATTATTTAAGCACTGTAAGGCGGTATTATCTAAGCAGTGTATATTGATATCATAGGAATGCGTTATGCAGGTATAATTAAAGTATTGCCTGGCGGTATTTTCTAAACAGTATATACCAATATTACAGTATATGAGCACCGTATGCTGGTATTATTCAAGCACCGTATGGCGGTGTTATCTAAGCAGTGTATGGTAGTGTTATATGGTATCTTATATTCACATTTGGGCAGCGTTGTGCCACTGTTGCATCAGCCCTACAAAGCGCCATTGACCCACAATGCAAAAAATAGCGTCAATAGAACTAATTCGGTGCAATTTGAGAAATGGGGTGTGCAAACTTCTGCAATGAATGTGTCAGCCATGCAAAAAGTCCAGCTTCTCTTTCTTCGCTTGCTGAGGCTTAAAATAGCTGCAGTCCCTGAGCTCATCCTCCTGAGTTCTGGCAGCGCGCCCGGGCAGGATTGCGGCTCGCACGTAACCGAGAAAATGAATGAATCTGCTCTAATTGAACCTAATGAGCCGAGAATATTTCTGCAAATCCAATAGAAAGACAGCAGATCAAGAGCGAGGGCAGGACAAGACAACGCATTAGTGCTGGTGGAGTCTTCAACGTCTTCTTTCTTCCCAGAAAACTCAAGCATCAGAGGAAATATTGACTTTTCCTTGTTCAGGAAGGGAGACAAATTAAAATTTTTCGGATTTAAAGATCACGTCACAGTTTTGCCTCGTTCTTTAAAAAAAATCAGTGTAAGATGATGATAGCGAAGTCACGTGTGGAGTGGTCCTTATGGCTAGATGCCTTACAGCGAGGTCTGATCTTCAGCTGGGAGACGTAGAATGGATTTTCTAGATTTGCTGTAGCTTTTCCTGGAAGTGAAGCTGGTTAGGATCTCTAGGCCTCCTGGCTCGGTGGGTAAGAGCGATGCTGGTAGTGACAGCTAAGCACATTGGCTTGATACATTTGGTGATGATAACATTTACCCAATATATAACAGCTGAATACATTCCTTAGTTATAGGGAAGTCTGGAAAGCTGCTCTGAGAACCAACCTGGCCACCCTGTGACCAGATTGTCTCAGACTCCCGTAAGTTCCATGCCAGGGGTGCCCCATGTCCTTTAGTGTGTGGAAAAAACATCGGAGGAGTAGTCGGAACTGTGAGAAAAGACTGAGTTGTTCTCCCATTCACTGTCACTGAACCCTCCGGCAGATTCCAGGGGAGACGCCTCCATCGGCTGTTTTTGTGGGTTTAATGTGGTCTCCAGTTGTGTGCAACGTTCCCGAACCTGGAAGTTCAAAAGAAATCGGTCAACAAAGTCTTCCAACATTTCAGTCACCATTTGCAGAACAATTTCAGCTCTGCCTTGATATGTCCACAAAAATGGACCACTTTGGGGCAAATCTGCACAAGCCCCGTCCCTCCGAGGTTCATTTTGACGGACAGTCCTGTGAAATAAACGGGATGGCTGGGAGATATGGCTCAGCAGGTGTGTCTCCTTTCACTATACTTGAATGCAAAGTGGGTAGAATTGTCTTTTAGCTTTCACACTATATGGCGGTATTATGGTGGCGTAATTTAGCCATTTTATATATTGCAGTCTCGACACCTAGTCCTCCGGAACAGAACATGGTTACCATAGAGTTCTAAGCTGATCTAAATTTCTGTTCCTTAGAATAGAGTTAGGTCTGGGTCTAGCGGGCGTAATATGTGCGTTAAAATGGCTAAATAGTGACCACACAATACCGCCATATTGTGGGAGCCTAACACATACTTATAAGATCACTTATGATAGCCACCGAGATCTGTAGACCAAGCAGCTCATATAATATTCTGCCTTTTTCTAAGATACATTGTGTTTCAGTTCATCGTCATTTTTAAGATCTCTGCTGGCTGTCATTGAATGGGGCAATCCTGATTATATACAGGGGCTGAAAACCTACCCTCAGAATTTATTTAATATCAAAGGAAAGAGGAGCAATTGTCACAAAGCCTCCACTGTCATGTTGCCACTATGGTCTAAACATACATTATGGTGCCCACTGGGTGCAGCCAACCATAATGGGAAATAATGACCACACAAAAGGTCGGAAGCAGCGAACGATCGTTCACATGGCTATTTGTTCAAATTATTTTCTGGCGGCAATCGACTTCCTAAATTGTTGATCGGGCAAAAATCTTCCCCTAAAAGGACCCTTACTTTCTATCTTTCCCTAAATAAATAGTCTGAGGCCCCTCATATGTTTGCTCCGGGGCCCCCACATACCTTCATCCAGCCCTGCCTACACTGATACATTGTAGCAAACCATTAGTGAAGGACATACATTTGAGCTGCTGATGTCTGTAACTCTGGGACCATAGTCTTTCCTGGAGGCAGTTTTAACAAACTCTCCCCTGTCAGAAGTAGTACATCTGCTCAGCTACAACTACAACTTTATTTTCCATTCACTGACAGCAAGAAGAGATCTTGAAAACGGTGAGGAATCAGCAGAACAGTTGCAGAACGTTTCATTCATACAATAAGCTTTATGTTGGCTTCTCCTTTTAAGGTGAAGCTGACACCCAACATTCCTTTTTAGATATATCTCTTTCTAGGAAAGTTGGGTGGCAACCAATATGGCGGCCATTACAGCTTCTGCCGATGTTCTCAGCAGACTGTCCTAGACTTCCTTCCTAGTCTGTACAGTGATATAGGATTTATATCAACTTACCATATCTATCTGTCTAATGAGCAGTGGTCGGACCTCCAGCTCGAGCTGCCAGTCACAACTTACTACTCGTTGACGGAAGATTTCCAGGTCAAGCTGCCTCTGCAGTTTCTCCAGACGCCTTTGGTTCTCCAGGCTAATGTCAGACGTTTCTGTTCCATCTCTCTGAATTAATTGCTGCAGTTCGCTGATGTCCTGCTGGAGACTTTGCACCTTCTGCTTGGTGTCCTTCACCTGCTTTTCCAAAGCCTCGGCTTGTCCTGCTCTCCATAGGAGAAACATCAGATGTTCTCTCACGTCCTTCAGTTCGGCTTGGGTCTCTTCATCAGCTGTAGATTTGGTTGACCCAAAACATGTCCTTGGTTTTGTGACATGAAACTCGTGGTCTAATTCACTCTTCAATGGAGTGACACTTGAAGGATTCTTATTCCGAGCTTCATGGAGAAGGATCCAGTTTCGAGCTAAATTAGCTGTCACTAGACTTTCTTCAAATATATCTGGAATACAGTGCAGTAAGCCCATTGGACGAGAAGGTCCTTGGGTATCATGAGTCCCTGAGCTAAGAAGAAGGGCCCAACTCCGTCGATGGTGGAATAGTTGCCTGGCGGTGCTCACGATGTTACCAGGGGACACCGGGACGGGTGATTGTACAGTTAGGGTTTCTGCCTCTTCATTGATGTACAGGTTATCACACAATGGGAAAACCACACGGTCATCAAAGGAGTCCTTCATGGTCCCAAGATACCCCACGTAGGACAACAACCAAGAGAAGTACCTGCGGAGTTGTAACCCTTGCTCTCCAGACGTGGAAGTAGATTGGACATATTGGTTTACCTTCTTCCAGCTGTCAAGATTTTCCTTGTCTTCTGCAACCAAAGCCAAGGCTCTTTGCAAGGTTTGCAGGTCAAAGCTGACTCGACACTTCTGGACCTGGTCCTCGAAGACTTTGATCTCCTCTCGCAATGATGAATACAGTTTTTCCATGCTCGAAAACACCTCATAACTCTATTCCGATACCATAGTTTGCTGGTGGATGCAATGTCCTCCTGCTGCTAAGGTCCTTAAAATAGTCCACTTCAGAGTCTACGTTTCGGCAAAAGCTGTTTCATATTTTTCCAGATCTTGCTTCACCTCATGGTGCAGACCATTATTTCAGCTCCAGAAAGTTCCTTGACGGCTCGGGATTTACAGCCTTTCTTGCTCTCTCACCTGTCTCAGGTATTTCTGCACCTTTGCTGAGCTTCTACAACGCACTGGTTTCCTGGCAACTCCTGGCAGGTTCAGACCTGCAGCTCCAACTTTTTGTTTAGTTTCCAAGTGACAACTACGCCCAGTCTGCCCAGTGATTACTGTGAAGCTGATGGATTTATGAGCAATAGATCCCTGGCTAGCATATTGTTAGATAGTTGAATTTGCAAGCCAATGCTGTAATGGTATATTCACATGCAGCAGATATTTTGGTTTCTGAAAATCCTATTCAGATGAATGGGACATAAATATGCTGTGTGGGAATATACCCCAAAAATAACCAAGACTTTTGACAGAACTGACGTATTTTGGCATCAGGTTGAATCCAGTAAAAAATTATGAAAATCCTTTAACTGGCCAATCTCATGGAAGAGATCCCAAAAGTGTGTTGACCTAAATTTTTTTAAACATATGTTCCTTTATATAGGGTATTTCTCTAACGCCGCTGCATATGACCATCACCTCCAAAACTGACTACAGACCCCGGACCAGACCTTCCAAATGAGCCTAGACCCCAGACCATTGTGCATTGTGCCAAAACACACTGCAAAGCACTGAAAGTGTTAATATCATTGTATTTCATGTATTATGTGCATGTCCTATAAATCCCATAAGGTTGTATAGGGAATGGGAGGTCCCATGAGGCTGGTCAGGGATGGCTCCACATTTACTCTCTAGGAGGAAGATTCTGGAGTCTATGGCTGCCTGCTGAGGAGTGAACACCTCAGATCTACATGAAGCAGATCCTCTAGGGAGATCCAGTCCCCTATAGACTACAAGCAGTTTATGTACGAGAAGATCTACAGAGGGTTTAGCGGACACAAAGGGATTGCGGACAACTGTGGCAAGGAAGAAAATCGCCACCAATCTGGCTTTAGCCTCCTCTGCATGGGGTGGGGACACTATAAGCTACAAGCTGCCCACCATAACCAAAGGACAGGAAGGCCCCCCTGTTCAGAAACTGTAGAAAGTGCATCCATTTAGGCTGTGAAAAGGAGATATTGACCAGTCTGATCGTGAGAGAGAGAAGCTAGCCTCCATATACAATCTTAAGGAATTACTTGAGTTGACTGTAAAGACTACAGTTAATATGAATAGTGCTTATGTGGATCACCTGCAGACCGGCTTCAGTAAAGTGCTGTGCATCTGTTATACCAAAGCCAGTCTCGCCATTATACCGCACCACACTACAGTTTACTCCATAGCTTTTACTACAACTCCCATTCGCACTAGCACTCCCATCCTCCACATCCCCTGCAAATGCTCACCTTAAAAAAATTAAGACTCCAGCCCAGACCTTCTAAATAAATTAGGCCCCAAACCAGCCCCCATTAATTGATACAGAAATCAGACTACACCCATAAACAAATACAGAACCCTACACCCCCAAAAAAATAAAGACCCCAGACCAAGCCCCCTGAAATAATATAGTTTCCAGATCGAACACCATAGTTGCTAACAGTCCGTAATCTTCAGAAACAGTCCTAATAAATTAGTGCTGTCCCATGCCGAAATGCGTGTTATCTATGTCAGCCCTGCCTATAACTGGGCATTTCCAGGTAGGTTTGGTTGTTCTTGGGGCAGGGCTGACATGCCTGAATTTACCAACTACATTGCTGCTAAGTATGAGACACCCCAAAATTGAAACCCCAGTCCATACCCCCTAAACAAATGCAGACCTCTTACCAGACACCCAGATCATACAGACCCCAGATGCTACAGGCACTTTATGGTACAGGTACACAGTGACATGTGTCGCACAACAAGAAAGTCACGCAACATTTCATATAATGTATGTCAATAGTGTCACAATGTGACATGCTGCCATTGCAACAGTTCCAAGAAATCCAACACTGCTGGATTTGTCGTTGCAAGTTGCATGCCGCTCACAACGTTTAGGCTAGGACTACGCGATGAAACTGTTCACACGACAGCTATCGCAACGTGTATATATAAGGGTATCTGCAGAATGTCATGTCTCTTACATGTAGACACACCCAGTCACCCCCTAGGTGGTGCTGACACCACACATAAATATATGGGAAGGGTAAGTCAGGCAAAGGGAGTCAAGGAAGTGTCATATAGTTGAGAGAAGTTCAGTGCAGTCAGGTCAGTGGAAGTTCAGTCTGCAGCCAAGGGAAAATAATCCCAAGTCAGACGCTGCAGCCAGACCGCAGAGTCAGACAACGGAGCTGGCTAACCAAAGCTAGGGCTGGACCTGCTGAACCCAGAAGACAAGTTAGCTGACGTAGCTACCCCTGTTAGTTGTGCGAAGACCCAGGGTAGGCCTCAAGAGAGGAATAGCAGAAACTCAGAGTGTTGAGGAGTATAAACAGAGACTAGTAGCGACGAGAGTGTTACCTCAGCTTATGGACTCCATTAGCACCCACTGTGAGACAGGGGTTAGCCTACGGTGCCTGTTGACACTCTACAGTTAGGTACAAGCTCTATTTGGAGCCTCATTCCCCTATGGACAGTGTGGACATATTTTTGGAAATTGTCTGTAAGCTAGGAAGGCAAGATATATGTGCCGGCCGTGTGAAACAGAGATATATACACCACACCTGGAAGATAGACAGTCAGCCAGAAATGAGAACAGCCTGAGTGTGACCAGAGTCAATACCTCACTAAGAGCCTGTTATTAGGATTAAAGATACAAATAACTTGTGATGTCCTGTGAATGGATTACAACTACCGCTTTGCACTGCAATAATCTGTACATCTACCTCAAGGCAAGTGATTCTCAGTAAATGTTCCATTTATTTATTTAAACGGACTCCTTTTGCCAACTTATTTGCACCCAAGGGTGCTGGCATCTCGAGCCTCAGGGACCCTGCCTTCTCTGCACCTTAAACCCTATACCACTAAGGGCACCTCAACTAATATCTGGCAGGAGATCCCTCAACACCAGAGTGTGCCCCGAAGAAATCTGGTGCTATCCTTCCCATCACTGCACGCCGGCCCAGGTGTCTTCAGGAAACTGTGAGTAGAGACTATTCCTCGGTCCAGATCCACTACATTAGCTTCACTCACATGCCTCTGCTGAGCAGTCGCTGCAAATGTAAGTCGCGCGTGACACGCGACTCGCCTGCGACTTGGCTGTGTTTTCTCAGCCAAATCCCAGCTTTAAAATAGTCGGGCAACAACAATTTGTAGACAAGTTGCACATTTTTATGTGTCACGTGTCTTTTCTTCAACTTGATGTCACGAGATCCTAAGACCTCTTTCACACGAGAGTGACGGATTGGCTCCGGATGCGTTCAGGGTGCGTTCAGTGAAGCTCGCACCATTTTGCAAGCAAGTTCAGTCAGTTTTGTCTGTGATTGCATTCAGTTGTTAGTTTTTTACCCCATGGGTGCAATGCGTTTTGATGCGTTTTTCACGCGCGTGATAAAAAACGGAAGGTTTACAAACAACATCTCTTAGCAACCATCAGTGAAAAACCCATCGCACCCGCACTTGCATTTTTCACTGAAGCCCCATTCACTTCTACGGGGCCAGGGCTGCGTGAAAAACGCAGAATATAGAACATGCATTTTTCACACAATGCAGAACTGATGTACACAGACCGATTGAAATGAATGGATCAAGATTCAGTGCGGGTGCTATGCGTTCTCTTCACGCATCGCACCTGCGCAGAAAACTCACTCGTGTGAAAGAGGCCTAAGGATGGATGCAGACAGTGCAGATTTGTGTGCAGAAATTCTGCATTACCTCTGTACTAAAGCTACACAAAAAACACACATGAATTTGTACTATTTATCATGTTTTTGGTGCGGATTTGATGCGCATTTTCCACCAATTTCCATTGAAAAGGGTCAAATCCGCACAGCCGCAACAACAATTGACATGCTGCAGATTTTAAAATTCACACAGCAGGTCAAAACAAAGGTGGTCTTCAATTAAACAGAAATATGCCGATATTAGGGGTATTTCTCGCGCAGATTGCAGCACAAAGGTCCTTTGGGTCACAATGTGCGACTTCTCCCCGCCCACGCCACACCAACTTTTTTAGACCTGGCAGGGAGAAGTCACAGATTGTGGCCCAAAGGCCCGGTTTGCATGTTCGTCTCATTTACCATTTTCTACGCCTGTCTTAGGCGTACAAAATGGTTTAAATGTATGACAGCAAGGAAGCTGTGTTACATTTAGAAGCGACGGTGAATCCGCTGAAGTTATGTAGAGGCCGGCGCCTCTTCACAACTCCGGAGGATCCGCCGCCAGGTATAGGGCTTATTAAGACTGGCGACTAAAATGCCGGTCTTAATAAATGTGCCCCAAAGTGTACATGAGATTTGTCTAACATCATACACTTTACTGGTACTGTATGACGCTGCTGTTTTTCTGCACCTCGTGCAGCCAACCTAACGCTCATCTTCCCAGGCCTGGCTTCGAGACATGAGCCTATGTTTAGGGCTCATGCACATGGCTGTAGCCGTTCCAGCAGTCCGCAAATCCGCAAAACACTTTTTTTGGCTGTGTGCGTTCCGCATTTTGCCGAAAGGAACGTCCGGCTCTCTACAGAACTATCCTATCTTTGTCTGTAATACGGACAGCAATAGAACATGTTCTGTTTTTTTGTGGGGCTGCGGAATGGACATACGGAGACGGACAGCACACGGTGTGCTGTCTGCATCTTTTGAGGCCCCATTGAAGTGTATGGGTTCACATCTGACCCGCAGAAAATGTGGATCAGATGCGGACAACTAAAAAACCTTTGTGTGCATAAGGCCTTTACAGGAGCGAGGAGAAGCGCAGGAACCAGGAGAGGTAAGACTTGACTGCTCTCCAGGAGGTCTCCCCTTGTTTTTAGAAGTCTCTTAGAAATTCTCAGGGAGTCTGCAAATACAAACAAAATATATGAACCCATAAGGTAAAGCGCCACGATTAGATTAGATTCGACTTCAAACATTGTGCATAGGGCAATGACAAAACCAATGAAACACAAATTGCATTGCTTAAAGGGGTATTCCCATCTCAGACAATGGGGGCATATCGCTAGGATATGCCCCCATTGTCTAATAGGTGCCGGGTCCCACCGATCTGGGACCCATACCAACAACGAGAATGAAGCGGGGAGCGCTGTGACTGGAGTACCTCGGATTTCCCGGGGTCCGTCCACCACCAAGCGCTGCTCACATAGAAGTGAACTTGCTCCCATTCATTCCTATGGGGCAGACGCAAATAGCCGAGCCAGCGCTCGGCTATTTTCGGCAGCCCCATAGAAATGAATGGACGGCGGCTGCGCATGCGCAGTGCGCCCTCCTTTCATTTTCCCGCTCCGTTCTCATTGTAGGTGCAAGTCCCAGCAGTGGGACCTGCACCTATCAGACAATGGGGGCATATCCTAGCAATATGCCCCCATTGTCTGAGATGGGAAAACCCCTTTAACTGCCTGTGGAAGAAAAGTTATTCTTAAACCTACCAGTACGGTAACGAAGACGTCTGTAACACTTACCTGCAGGAAGTAGATCAAAAACCCGGCAGTCAGGCTAACAGTCATCCATCAAGGATCCTACTCTCCTGATCCAGGCAACCCGATGGAGCCCACACAACCTGCAACAACGGGTTTACCAAAAAACAAGCCGCTGCTAAACTATTTTTCTGGTGAGGTGAGGCAGTACCCACCTTCCACCAGCAGAGGGCAGAGTAACTACATCCTCTAAAGCAGTGATGCTTAACCTGCGGCCCTCCAGCTGTTGTAAAACTACAACTCCCACCATGCCCTGCTGTAGGCTGTTTAGGCATGCTGGGAGTTGTAGTTTTGCAACAGCTGGAGGGCCGCAGGTTGAGCATGCCTGCTCTAAAGCAAGAAATCGGAAGAACAGTCTTTAGAGGACAGTTTTAAAATGGAGAAATTCCCTTAAATCTTCCTAAAGCATTGCATCAAGTGTTATGTAATGTCCCCTTAGTATACTGGGTATTCCGCGAATACGTTGCGTTGCATTTTCACGTTAGAAAGGTCACTCCCTAATAAGCTGATCACAGTTTTGACCTGTGGGGGGAAGCACGGAGCTTGTATGTCCTCCTCGCGTTTGTCTGGGTTGCCTCAGGGTATTACGGTGTACACACTCAACACAATTGGACTGAACTGCTGTGAATGTTGACAATCTCATGAATTAGCAATCAAATAGAAATAACCTAGAAACAATCGGCCAATGTTCCTGCAGCTCCCCCGAAGGGAAAATGAAGTATTACACAGTGCCCTTTAAAATCAATGGACCGTCTGTGTAATGCATAAATGCGCCAGGTCCTCCAGATTTTCTCGGATTTGGTTAATAGGCTCCTGAATGAGGAATTGGTTACTGAAAATGTTTTCTGCTCCCGATTATCCCTCTAAGGACGACATTTCCAATGATACATGAATAGGTAGAGCCAGGAACGTTCACTGTGATCGTCTGTACATGAAAAGAGAATAAATCATCAGATCTTCCCTCCGAGCACGACCGTCCCCGGGGCAATGCTGCAGGACTAAAGATACTTTGATTTCCAGCCATTACTAGGCAGAGGCTCACAGCAGGGGCCTCATTTACATCGGGGCCACAGGTTGATTTAATATATCCATTGACATGCCTGGGCATCCATTCCTCCCGGCAGCTTCCCCCCCCCTCCCCCTCATATGGATTTCACCCTCAAATAACCTTTCCATGTTCACCATTAAGTGCCCTAAACGTTTGCCCTTGGATACGTCCCTGTTTTTACTGTGCATCTGTTCTCGCTCTGAGCCCTGAACTCGTATCTACTGCCCTGAGGGTCTACAGAGCGCAAAATATACAGAAAAACTTTGCTCAAACTAAAAGAAATCATTGTATGATTCTCCTTTGAAGAGCATTTCATCACCCAGCTCTCCCAGGTTCCTGAACAGATTTGTTCCATCGGGCTGGTGCAGGAGCCTGGGATGTATGGTGGCATCAGGAGGCAGAGCTAGATACTCATATGGGAGGTATAATATTGGTCATATTGGTCGTCACCCAGCTTTTCTCAGGAACTGAAAGGAAAGAGTGACACACGTTCAGTCACTTTTCACTAAAGGGAAAGAACAAGTGCTCTTAGCTATAATTTTTGTTTTTTTTAGAGCCGCCAACTCTTCTCCAGGGAGGAGAACTTGTGGTCCTACGTTCTTGGTCATGGCGGAGTGCTCAGGGGTCTGTATAATAGGTGGGCCCTACACCTATCATATATAATCAAAACGCATCTAATTAATGGGTCGTATAATAAAATAGGTTGTCGTGGAAGACCTTCTTAAAACCCTTTAAGGGGTTGACAGGGCCAGAAAGTGATACTCGCCTCACCGATCCCTCACCTCTCCCATTATGACACATTCCAGGTTTTCAGTGGTCTCTACTTCCTGGTCCTCCTGACACATAGGAAATAGTCGCTGGCCAGTGATTGGCTGGAATGGGGGACTGCTGAGGCCGGTGATTGCCTAGGATGGGTGACTGCTGAGGCCAGTGATTGGCTGAGATGGGTGACTGTTGAGGCCAGGGATTGGCTGAGATGGGTGACTGCTAAGGCCAATGATTGACTGAGATGGGTGACTGCTGAGGCCAGTGGCTGAGATGGGTGACTGCTAAGGCCAGTGGCTGAGATGGGTGACTGCTGAGGCCAGTGATTGGCTGAGATGGGTGACTGCTGAGGCCAGTGATTGGCTGAAATGGGCGACTGCTGAGGCCAGGGATTGGCTGAGATGGGTGACTGCTGAGGCCAGTGATTGGCTGAGATGGGTGACTGCTCAGGCCGGTGATTGGCTGAGATGGGTGACTGCTGTGGCCAGTGATTGGCTGGGATGGTTGACTACTGAGGCCAGTGATTGGCTGAGATGGGTGACTACTGAGGCCAGTGATTGGCTGAGATGGGTGACTGCTGTGACGGGTGATTAGCTGAGATGGGTGACTGCTAAGGCCAATAATTGGCTGAGATGAGTGACTGCTAAGGCCAATGATTGACTGAGATGGGTGACTGCTGAGGCCAGTGATTGGCTGAGATGGTTGACTGCTAAGGTTAGTGATTGGCTGAGATGGGTGACTGCTGAGGCCAGTGATTCGCTGAAATGGGTGACTGCTAAGGCCAGTGATTGGCTGAGATGGGTGACTGCTGTGGTCAGAGATTGGCTGAGATGGGTGACTGCTGTGGCCAGTGATTGGCTGAGATGGGTGACTGCTGTGGCCAGTGATTGGCTGAGATGGGTGACTGCTGAGGCCAGTGATTGGTTGAGATGGGTGACTGTTAAGGCCAGTAATTGGCTGAGATGGGTGACTGCTGGGGCTACGGATTGGCTGAGATGGGTGACTGCTGTGGTCAGAGATTGGCTGAGATGGGTGACTGCTGTGGCAGTGATTGGCTGAGATGGGTGACTGCTGTGGTCAGAGATTGGCCGAGATGGGTGACTGCTGTGGCAGTGATTGGCTGAGATGGGTGACTGCTGTGGCCAGTGATTGGCTGAGATGGGTGGTTGCTGTGGCCAAGGATTGGCTGAAATGGGTGACTGCTGTGGTAGAGATTGGCTGAGATGGGTGACTTCTGTGGTCAGAGATTGGCTGAGATGGGTGACTGCTGAGGCCAGTGATTGGCTGAGATGGGTGACTGCTGTGGCCAGTGATTGGCTGAGATGGGTGACTGCTGTGGCCAGTGATTGGCTGAGATGGGTGACTGCTGTGGTCAGAGATTGGCTGAGATGGGTGACTGCTGTGGCCAGTGATTGGCTGAGATGGGTGACTGCTAAGGCCAGTGATTGGCTGAGATGGTTGACTGCTAAGGTTAGTGATTGGCTGAGATGGGTGACTGCTGAGGCCAGTGATTGGCTGAGATGGGTGACTGCTGAGGCTACGGATTGGCTGAGATGGGTGACTGCTGTGGTCAGAGATTGGCTGAGATGGGTGACTGCTGTGGCCAGTGATTGGCTGAGATGGGTGACTGCTGTGGCCAGTGATTGGCTGAGATGGTTGACTGCTAAGGTTAGTGATTGGCTGAGATGGGTGACTGCTGAGGCCAGTGATTGGCTGAGATGGGTGACTGCTAAGGCCAGTGATTGGCTGAGATGGGTGACTGCTGTGGTCAGAGATTGGCTGAGATGGGTGACTGCTAAGGCCAGTGATTGGCTGAGATGGTTGACTGCTAAGGTTAGTGATTGGCTGAGATGGGTGACTGCTGAGGCCAGTGATTGGCTGAGATGGGTGACTGCTGAGGCTACGGATTGGCTGAGATGGGTGACTGCTGTGGTCAGAGATTGGCTGAGATGGGTGACTGCTGTGGCCAGTGATTGGCTGAGATGGGTGACTGCTGTGGCCAGTGATTGGCTGAGATGGTTGACTGCTAAGGTTAGTGATTGGCTGAGATGGGTGACTGCTGAGGCCAGTGATTGGCTGAGATGGGTGACTGCTAAGGCCAGTGATTGGCTGAGATGGGTGACTGCTGAGGCTACGGATTGGCTGAGATGGGTGACTGCTGTGGTCAGAGATTGGCTGAGATGGGTGACTGCTGTGCCAGTGATTGGCTGAGATGGGTGACTGCTGTGGCCAGTGATTGGCTGAGATGGTTGACTGCTAAGGTTAGTGATTGGCTGAGATGGGTGACTGCTGAGGCCAGTGATTGGCTGAGATGGGTGACTGCTAAGGCCAGTGATTGGCTGAGATGGGTGACTGCTGTGGTCAGAGATTGGCTGAGATGGGTGACTGCTAAGGCCAGTGATTGGCTGAGATGGTTGACTGCTAAGGTTAGTGATTGGCTGAGATGGGTGACTGCTGAGGCCAGTGATTGGCTGAGATGGGTGACTGCTGAGGCTACGGATTGGCTGAGATGGGTGACTGCTGTGGTCAGAGATTGGCTGAGATGGGTGACTGCTGTGGCCAGTGATTGGCTGAGATGGGTGACTGCTGTGGCCAGTGATTGGCTGAGATGGTTGACTGCTAAGGTTAGTGATTGGCTGAGATGGGTGACTGCTGAGGCCAGTGATTGGCTGAGATGGGTGACTGCTAAGGCCAGTGATTGGCTGAGATGGGTGACTGCTGTGGTCAGAGATTGGCTGAGATGGGTGACTGCTAAGGCCAGTGATTGGCTGAGATGGTTGACTGCTAAGGTTAGTGATTGGCTGAGATGGGTGACTGCTGTGGCCAGTGATTGGCTGAGATGGGCGACTGCTGTGGCCAGTGATTGGCTGAGATGGTTGACTGCTGTGGCCAGTGATTGGCTGAGATGGTTGACTGCTGTGACCAGTGATTGGCTGAGATAGGTCACTGCTGCGGCCTGTAATTGGCTGAGCAGTCATTTCTTGTGTGTCAAGAGGAACAAGGATGTAGAGACAGATGGGGCGTCCAGGAAGCATCAAAATGGGAGCATTGAGGTGTAAATTTTTACTTTTTTAACCCATTCTGTGCTTTTTTTTAGGATTCTGTTTTTGTTCGGACAACCCCTTTAACACCCACATGACATAAATGTATAGCTTTGGGATCCTGTGTGTAGCACCACCTCTTGTCCATTTACTGCACTGTGATCACATATGATTGATAGCTGCCACCCTGCGGCAATGGAGGGGCTCAAAGAAAACTCTGACCCTATTCGGGTAACCTTTGTAATGCCTCAATCAACAGTGATCAAGACATCACATGATCGACAGCCATGGCCATAACGATCACCAAAACTGATAGTCGTAAGGGAGAGGCCCTCTGGAGATGATCCCACGTGACATGTCCTAAAGTGTGTATTTTAGGTCGTTGGATTAATAGAGAGTCACCAGTCATGGGGGGGGCAACACCTTCTCAGTGCTAACAGAGGACAAGCAGTTTCTTCTGTTGGACCCTCCATGATCACTTGTTGGGGGGAAGGAGAATACCCTATATATGACTGCATACCACAACATGTTACTAGAAATGTTACCAGCTATGGATGTCCAAATATTTTACGCAATATTTTTAGAAAAAACAAAAGCAGAAGACTGCAGAAAACATGACATCACGTGACGGAACAATCAATCAGCACAGGCCCCCTATCTGGGGTCACTTCTGGGTTGTACTTCCCTATTTCATATGATTATTGCAGACTTTGTGGTTTCCTGGTTAAGCATTTCACTTCCCTTTTTAGTTAAAGGTGTTTGTGGGAGAGGTCTTCTTCCAAAATATCGCAAATAGCAGGAGTTTCACTTCAGTTGGGCTCACACTAGGGCTGCTGCCCCTGTAAACAGCAAAGTAACAAGTACTTTACCTGCAGAGACAGCAGACAAGGCACCGCCATGGGGTCCAAAGAGACCCCACCACTCACATTTCCTACTCATGCTGGTTTTTAGGATTACATAGCAACATAGTTACAAAGTTTATAAGGCTGAAAAAAGACATCTGTCCAGTTCGGCCTGTTATCCTGCAAGTTGATCCAGAGGAAAGCAAAAAAACCTGTGAGGCAGAAGCCAATTTTCCCCACTTTAGGGGAAAAAATTCCTTCCCGACTCCAATCAGGCAATCAGAATAACTCCCTGGATCAACAACCCCTCTCTAGTAGCTAAAGCCTGTAATATTATTACACTCCAGAAATACATCCAGGCCCCTCTTGAATTCCTTTATTGTACTCACCATCGCCACCTCCTCGGGCAGAGAGCTCCATAGTCTCACCGCTTTTACCATAAAGAATCCTCTTCTATGTTTGTGTAGAAACCTTCTTTCCTCCAGACGCAGAGGATGTCCCCTCGTCACAGTCCTGGGGATAAATAGATGATGGGAGAGATCTCTGTACTGACCCCTGATATATTTATACATAGTTATTAGATCTCCTTTCAGTCGTCTTTTTTCTAAAGTGGAAAACCCTAATTTTGATAACCTTTCAGGGTACTGTAGATCCCTCATTCCAGTTATTTCTTTAGTTGCCCTCCTCTGAACCCTCTTCAGCTCTGCTATGTCTGCCTTGTTCACAGGAGCCCAGAACTGTACACAGTACTCCATGTGTGGTCTGACTAATGATTTATAAAGTGGTAGGACTATGTTCTCATCACCAGCGTCTATGCCCCTTTTGATGCAACCCATTATCTTATTGGCCTCGGCAGCAGCTGCCTGAAACTGGTTTTTACAGCTTAGTTTGCTGTTCACTAAAATTCCTAGATCCTTTTCCATGTCAGTGTTACCCAGTGTTTTACCATTTAGTATGTATGGGTGACTTGCATTATTCCTTCCCATGTGCATAACTTTACATTTGTCAGTGTTAAACCTCATCTGCCATTTCTCTGCCCAAGCCTCCAATCTATCCAGATCCCTCTGTAGCAGAAAACTGTCCTCTTTAGTGTTAATTACTTTACACAGTTTAGTGTCATCTGCAAAAATAGATATTTTACTGTGCAGGCCTTCTACAAGATCATTAATAAATATATTGAAGAGAATAGGGCCCAGTTCTGACCCCTGAGGTACCCCACTAGTGACAGTGACCCCTCCAGTACTGACCCCTGAGGTACCCCACTAGTGACAGTGACCCCTCCAGTACTGACCCCTGAGGTACCCCACTAGTGACAGTGACCCAATCTGAGTGTGTACTGTTAATAACCACCCTCTGTTTTCTGTCACTCAGCCAGTTACTTACCCACTTACAGACATTTTCTCCCAGTCCGAGCATCCTCATTTTATATACTAACCTTTTATGTGGTACAGCGTCAAATGCTTTGGAGAAGTCCAGATATACGACATCCATTGATTCGCCGCAGTCAAGTCTAGAACCTACCTCCTCATAGAAACTGATTAAATTAGTTTGAAATGACCGATCTCTCATGAAGCCATGCTGATATTGCATTATTTGCTTATTTTCATTGAGGTACTCCAAGATAGCATCTCTTAAACCCCTTTAAACAGTTTATCCATGACAGATGTTAAACTTACCGGCCTATAATTTCCGGGCTCTGTTTTTGGACCCATTTTGAATATTGGCACCACATTTGCTATACGCCAATCCTGTGGAACATTCCCTGTCAGTACAGAGTCCATAACTATCAGAAATAAGGGTCTGGCTATGACATTACTTAATTCTCTTAGGATATGGGTGGTGTATGCCATCTGGTTCCGGCGATTTGTCTATTTTCATCTTTTTAAGATGCAGCTGTACTTCTTTCTGGGTCAGGCAGAGCACTTTTAATGGAGAATTTACTTTTACATTCTGCATTTAATCTGACAGTTTATTTTCTTCAGTGAATACAGTGGAGAAAAAAATATTTAATAGCTTTACTTTCTCCTCATTGCTCTCTGCAACTCCCCGCTCATTACTCTGTAAAGGGCTGACACCTTCAGATTTATACTTTTTACCATTTATGTAATAAAGAACATTTTAGGGTTAGTTTTACTCTCTTTGGCAATTAATCTCTCGGCTTGGCTTATGAAATCACTGCTCCCAACATACCCCTAGCAGGCCCATAGTGGAAGCTGTAACAGCTTGTGATTGGCCCTTCATTTTCTAGTTACAGTGGGATCTTTATGGCCATTCAGCAATCCCATCCAGCTGAGGTGGTTGAGTGGTGGCCATACATTCCTGTGGCTTTGTCTATTGAAGTCTGAGGGAGTCTCCTATAGACTTCAGAGGAAAGGGCCATGATCATGCACAGCCTCCTATCCTATATGTAGCTCCTGTTGGGAGGGGTCTGGGTTACAGAGGTGGGCCCCCACTAACCTTAATCCAACCCTGCTGATGGGATCCCACCACCTGCAATCAGCTCATTGTGAATGGTTTGCTTTGCTTTACTTGAAAAGAGTCTGTCCACCTTTAAAGGGGTAGTACAGAATTACAAAGACAGAAACAGCGCTGCACCGTCCATAGGAGGTGTCTGGTATTGCAGCTCAGCTTCACTGAAATGAATGGAGCTAAGTTGTAATATCCCAAAAAACCTGTGAGACAGGTGTGGTGCTGTTTGGGGGAAAGAAGCCATGTTTTTACAATCCTGGATAATCCCTTTAAAACACAGGACATTACAAGCTCCATAGTCCTCTGGAGAGTAGAAGGAAAAGCTCAAGGGCTTGTGTGAGAGTAAAAAACATGGCTCCTTTCTTCTTCTTTGTAGCTGCGCAATTCACTGGAGCTGCATAATGCTGCAGTACCACCTACAACCTGTGGGCAAGAGTGGCGCTGTTCCTAGAAGAAAGAAGCCATGTTTCTCTATTCTCATATAACCCCTGTCATGTATGAGATGCATCTGTTATGCCCCCCCCCCCCCCCAATGTGGTCAACTAAAGAATTTTACCGCAAGTAAGAACAAAGCGTTACTAAATGACATTGATCAGCTTTCTGTCATCAGAGGATTTACGGCGGATACGGTTTTTCCTATTGCAGCCACTGCTTAAGACTTCAGGGCCCTCAGCTAATTAAGGAACTGACGGCTGATTTCATACTAATTAAATTTATACAAATAGAGAGCGCGCTGATTGTGTCTGCTGTCGAGTCAGACGAATGCGTCTATCCGAGGTGAGGAGGGGGGGGCATCATCACTGCTGCTAAATTAATTTACTTTACATCATTGAATAAAATGGGAAATTGCAACAGTAGCCAGACGGTGTAACGGGGGTCCGGGGAGACGTGCATGTCTCAGGAAGCTGTGGAGGGGCTCAGGACAAGGGGGACGTAAAAAGCCAGCGGTCTTCTAAAAATGCTGTGTGAGGCGTAGGGTTGTCCAGGGCTTAGCTATTTATGATATCTGATCGTTGGGGGTCCGACTCCCCCTTTCCCCGAAGGTCAGCTGTTGGAAGGGGCTGCGGTGCTCAGATGAGACCTCAACCTCTTCACAGCTCCCCAAGCACAGCGCCGTGCATTGCATAGTGGCTGTCCTTGGTACTGCAGCTCAGGTCCATCTAAGTAAATGGGACTGAGCGGCAGAAAGTCAACGTGACTGATGAAGCCGTAAACCCCTTCCAACAGCTGATCGGCAGGGGTGCCGGGGGTCGGACCCCAACCAATTAGATATTGATGACCTATTTTGAATATAGTACAATATAGTATTCAGAGCAGCACACTAATACCGTACAGACCTTCGCTGGAATGCACCAGCCATCCACGACCACCGATCCAAATTAGGTCAATCGATCAGCATACAAACAAGTTTGACGGCAGCATCTCCAGAAATGCGCTTTTATTCATAGTGGGTCCATGAAAAAAAATGTGCAACATAGCCAAAAAATATTGCAACGTTTCAACTACCTGGTAGTCTTTGTCAAGCTTGTCATGCTATTCTGAATATGGGTCACCAATATTATGTAAAGGACAACCCATTTAAATGGAAGCTCCTGGGGCCCAATACAAGGTCTGCCACAGGGCCCCTACCTACCATAATAGTTATACTACTGGCGTTTTCGTATGTGGTAGTGGGGCTTTTTGGCTCGCACCAGGGCCACGGTGCGACTGGTATCTCCTGGTTACACCAGATAAAGGACCTATTTAGCTACAGTGTGGGTTCACTGTAAATAATCTTTAAAAAATCTACAAAATATAATTAAAGCTTTATAAACCATCTTGTATTGATCTTCAGTTTGACCTTGTACATCCAGAGCTGCATTCACAATTCTGCAGAGTACAAAAGCAGAGAGCTCCAGCATTCTCTGCTTCATCAGAGTCTGCGCAGAACTCTTTGTAAAATAACCTCGTGTAGGGAAAATACCAACCACTCCCGGCGCTCCATTACAGGAGCTCATCTAAACCTTTAAGGGGTGTGTATATAGACAAGCTGCTTGTTGACTGTTTCCAATGACAACCAGCAGAATTGTGAATGCAGACCCGGAGTATAATAATGCAATGCTTTAACTCATAATTAAAGAGGTTATCTAGTTTACCAAACCCCATTTTCATCACCCTATTGCCTAATTCTGAGTTATTACAGGGAGCGGAGAGCGGTTACAAAGAGAGTCTCTTGCTCTGGAGGACCTGCCCTGTCCTGCGTTACACAGACAACCCATTGACATGAATGGACACTGTGTAATGCTTTACTCCCCCTGTGGTGGCACTGCAGGGAAATCGTCCAGTTGCAACCCGGTTTTATTGCGGAGCACTGGGGGACCAGCACCTTGTGATCTGATTATTGTCACAGGACCCCAAAAAGGACTGGTGAGAAAATTCTGATATTTTATAGGAAAGAGACTCAGCACAGATCAGACTGAAGGTAAAGAATTTTAGGTTCCTTGACTGACTGGAAAACGGAGAGATAAAGCTACCCAGCCGTGACAATAAAGCAGAGCCGACTGCGTTCAATTCCATTTCTGCTTACCAGAACTTCTCTACTTACTTCTAATTATCAGGTAATCAGTCCACTAATTGCAATATACTTGTCCTGTCAGCACTGACTGAGGATTCTTATCAATCAGCTACACATCACATGCCGTAATTGCTTCAAAGGGCTAGATCAGGATAGGGCATCATGATTATCACATCAACGGGGCTCCAAGTCCCGGCACCCCCACCGATCAGCTCTTTCAGGGAGCCGCCACGCTGACCGCAGCTCTGGAGAATGATGCAGGCTTCGGGCAGCATTCGGAAGACAGCACCATACATCTGTAGTGGCTGTGCTTGGTATTGCAGCTGAGCCCCTTTGACTTGAATGGGGCTGAGCTGCAACTAGGCCATGTGACGATGTACAGCGATGTCACTGGCCTAGGAAGAGGCTGCGGAGATCAAGACTTCTTCAAACAGCTGATTGGCGGGTGTCACTCCCTGGAAGATCTGATACTGATGACCCATCCTGAGGACAAGTAATTAATATATTTTCCTGAATAAACCCTTTAACTGGTCAAGAGTTATCTCATCAAGAACCCCGAATGCACCTCTCATCACCACGTTACTGGTTACATACAGGACTAGTCCACATAAGCAGTGGAGTCACTGGGGGAAATTTATTAAGACTTCATAACAAATCTTGCATCCCACCCCTCCCGTCCAGTTTCTGTAAAAGTCACAAGGGTGTTGGAAATAGTAAAGTTGCAAATTTTGGTACAAAATGATACATTCCCCCCACTAGGTACATACATTACTTATCCTGTACTAATTCTGAGTTACATCCTGTATTATACTCCAGAGCTGCACTCACTACTCTGCTGGTGGAGTCACTGTGTACATACATTACTTATCCTGCACTGATCCTGAGTTACATCCTGTATTATACTCCAGAGCTGCACTCACTATTCTGCTGGTGGAGTCACTGTGTACATACATTACTTATCCTGTACTGATCCTGTGTTACATCCTGTATTATACTCTAGAGCTGAACTCACTATTCTGCTGGTGCAGTCACTGTGTACATACATTACATTACTTATCCTGCACTGATCCTGAGTTACATCCTGTATTATACTCCAGAGCTGCACTCACTATTCTGCTGGTGGAGTCACTGTGTACGTATATTACTTATCCTGCACTGATCCTGAGTTACATCCTGTATTATACTCCAGAGCTGAACTCACTATTCTGCCGGTGCAGTCACTGTGTACATACATTACATTACTTATCCTGCACTGATCCTGAGTTACATCCTGTATTATACTCCAAAGCTGCACTCACTATTCTGCTGGTGCAGTCACTGTGTACATACATTACTTATCCTGTACTGATCCTGAGTTACATCCTGTATTATACTCCAGAGCTGCACTCACTATTCTGCTGGTGGAGTCACTGTGTACATACATTACTTATCCTGCACTGATCCTGAGTTACATCCTGTATTATACTCCAGAGCTGCACTCACTATACTGCTGGTGGAGTCACTGTGTACCAGCAGTTCAGTATGTATCGCTGCAATCTCTACATATTTTTGGTTCATGAATCTGGGCAGCTGGATGATTACACTGCTGGTGGTTGTACTAGCAGCCATATTGGTTGACACTTAGCATTTCTATACACTAGGGTTTTATGCCTCTGTTTGACGTACACAGTATGTTAAAAAAAAAAGGATACAAAAACGCAGCACACCATGTTCTTGTATCCTGCACAGTCCGGTAAAAAAAAGTATGTTTTTTTTTTACAATGGAACTCTGTGGTGAACGGATGACACTGTATGGCATCAGTCTGAGACATCTGTTTATTGCATACGTTTTTTTGTATACGTTAAATGGATGAGAAAAACGTGATGTGAACCCAGTCCAAGAAACCATTTCAAGGGGCTGAGGTTAGAAAAACATGCTGGCTTTTTACCAGAAACTGCGCCCCTCTTCTCTATGGGCCATGTGTGGTAGTGCAGCTCAGCTCCATTCACTGCAGGCATACATCCCCATGGACATGGGAGCGGCACTGTTTTTGGTAGAAAGCAGCCATGTTTGGTTAATGTCATGTAACCTCCTCTAATTTATAACTTCTCAGAAGAGAACTTGTAGAGCGGGTGCAGATACAGCATCACAAATCTGTCATCTGTTCTCCTGGTGCACTTCCATTTATCAGGGAAGGAAGGGACTGTGGATGCTGTCAGCATGGAGGATGTGAGCCGTCACCTGATGCATTACTGAGTTATGTGGATACATTGGGAACCATCTCCCTATAACTCAGCGCGGACTCCATGTTTTGTGGCTGATTCATGGCCCTGCAATGCAGACTCTCCCTGCCCACCAGCCATGGAGGTAGATAAGGTCAGATGATTACAGCCTGTGATATTACTCACAACGCGGTGACGTCACTCGAGATGACACCACGGCTGATCATAGAGGCCACAGGATTCTGTGTTATACACTCATAGTGAAAAGTTCTGCCCCTTTCTGATATACTTTGCCTTTCAATTCTGTCCAGTTTTCAAGATCTCTGCTTGCTGAAACTGAATGGGAACAGTCTCGAAATACATAGTTTGTTGCTGTTTGATACATTGTATCTATTGTATCTGTATGTAAGATAGAGTGAGTCAGCTAAAAGGGTATGTAAAAGATAGGAGGTTGTGACCTCTGGGGCCCCTGCTGATCATAAGGACAGGGTCCTGGTTCCCCTGAATGAATTGAGCATGCACATTGCTGCTAAATTCGTTCTCTGTGGGACTGCTGGAGACAGATTACAGCATGACCATTCTTATGGGGGACTATTCTAACAAATCGGTTCATCAGCGGGACTTCCGTACCTGTGAGGGGCTGTCCCCACAGGTGAAGAAGCGACTACTTGCCACTTCATTGACATCGTGTCCACCCCTTACAGTATTGCACCTGGGCCGCTGCAGTGGCACATGCGCAGGGGCTTTGCTGGAGCAGAGACAGCCAAGCACTTCTGCCTGAAAGTGTAGCAGAAGCAGAGCTTTTGCACTTGTGCCGCTATTCTGAGCAGTAATGCAGGCGCAAGATGGCGACCCTGTCGATCAAGCGTCCGGTGGGTGCTTCTTGACCGGTGGAGAAGTCCTGCTGATGGGACAAATCGATTTGTTAGAATCAGTTCACTCATCCCTACTTAGGACCCCCGTTCTTATGATTGGCGGAGAGCTTGGACCCTCACCGATCGGTTGCAGCTCATCCATGGAACCACTGAAGGGCTGTGCATGTGCAGGCAAACATCTTGCGCCCATACAGGGGTATAGCAATAGGAGGTGCAAAGGTAGCAGTCTTCCCTGGGGCCCCTGTGCCTTATGGGGCCCAACCTCCCCTCTGCCAAATGGAAGACACCAGTGTTATAATCGGCCCCTGGTAGTTGCGGGGCCTGATAATCATGTATGCCCTGTGGGCTTAAGCCCCATGCTTAAATCTGTGAAAAGGTGGTCAGTGAAGCCTCCGTGAAGATGTCCGTTTTTTGCTGTCCGTGTGTCTTCCGTGTTTCACTGACACTACACAGCTGGAAAATAATTTTCAAAGCATCTCTTCCTATTGGTCCGAGAAACACGGATGACATCCATGTTGCATCCGTGGTTTTCACCGACCCATAGACTATAATCGGCATTATGGATCTGTGAACACGGACAAAATAGAGCGTGCATCCGTGCTAAAAACACGGACCCACGGACCGTGCTAAAACACTTATGTGTGAATACACGCCTTATAATTAATGTGGACGAGTGCTGTCCGTGGAACACTGAGGTGTGAATGAGGCTTTGCATGTACTTCAGTAGGACACAAACCCCTTTAATTCGTATTATTTTTCCGCGCCATTACTCGCAGATCTCCATAGAACATTCTGTGGTCATTATTCTCCATGAGGTTGGTGTCGCTCTTCTGCCCAGTCACATCCGCAGCTTTTACCGACCGCGCGCTCCTAGCAAAACGTAGGACGCAGCACATATCCACCTGCAGCTTCTGAACAAGCAGTGACTGTGCTTATGAATTACTAATGCTGACATGTCGCTGATGTCCTTGGGAATCCATTTTGTGTCAGGCTTACGAAAGGTTCCCAGGAGCCGTCCGTATAAATAATTTACTTCTAGCTCCGAGCAGCGATGACACAATCAGGTGGAGGCGGAGAGAGCAGGTGGGTAATATTATATCACTGCCGGACGAAAATTTGGTTTTGCGTTGGTTGCGCAGGAATTCCCCTGATAACACCTCAAATCAGCAGCTTATTATAGTACGGCGGCGGCGATCGGCTGGTTTCACATCTGCATTTACAAATCTGACAGAGGAACAGCCTGCTGGATTTTACCGCGCAGCCGGAAGCTGCCCTCCGACCTCATGGACTATAATGGGATTCGGGCGGTTTTTCTGCGCGAGTGCCGGGTTTCAGCCTGACAAATGATGCATTCACCGGCCGAAACTCTGTCTGCACTCATGGCAGAAACCAGCTGAATCCCCATCGGATACTATTGTAGTCATTAGGGATCCGGTGGTGCACGCCACTGTCCAGCTTTGCCGCATACGGTAAACTTTAAAAACGTAGATGTGACAGTAGCCGAATAAGAGGAGCGGCTGATAGCAGGCACACCCATGTACAGGAATGAGCGAACTTCTGTTTTCAAGTTCGGCGTACAAGGTTCGAGTTATCGAAGAATTCTGTTACGGATTCCGCTACTACAGACCATAAAACTGATTGTCCGTGGCAGCAGAATCCATAGCGGAATTCTTCGATAACTCGAACCTTGTACGCCAAATTTGAAAACAGAAGTTCGCTCAACACTACCTGTGTATATGCAGGTACCTGGAGGTTCTCAGCACTGCAGATATGTCATATACGGCCTGGTTCACACCTGAGCGTTTTACAGCGCGTTACTACGCTCTGTAAAACGCTCAACAGGCGAAAACCCATGCTTCCCTATGGGCATGGTTCTCATCTGAGCGTCTTACAGCTCTGTAAAACGCCCTACGCCCAAAGAAGTACAGAAGCTTCTTTGGGGCGTATTGTCGCGCGTATTGTGATTGACACCAGAGTGGTCAATCACACGAACGCCCGTACGACGCGCGTTTCCTATTTTCAAAAAATGTGCTGTAATACACGCAACAAAAACGGTCGTCTCATGTGCGCTCAAGTGTGAACCTAGCCTAAAGCAGTCATCCTGGAGGCATGGAGTTTTCTGGAACTTCAGAGAAATGGCTGATAACAGATAACAATGGATTCTAATATAGACTGGGATTAGTGCCCCTTTAAAGGGCATCTGTCAGCAGTTTCGTCCCTATGACACTGGCTGACCTGTTACATGTGCGCTTGGCAGCTGAAGGCATCTGTGTTGGCCCCATGTTCATATGTGCCCGCATTGCTGAGAAAAATGAAGTTTTAATATATGCAAATGAGCCTCTAGGAGCAACGGGGGCGTCACCATTACACCTAGAGGCTCTGCTCTCTCTGCAGCTGCTGCGCCCTCTCCACTTTGATTAACAGGGCCAGTGGTGTGATGAGGTTTACACTGTCAATCAAAGTGCAGAGGGTACAGCAAGTTGACGAGAGAGCAGAGCCTCTAGGTGTAATGGTGACGCCCCCGTTGCTCCTAGAGACTCATTTGCATACACAAACTTTTTTCTCGGGCACATACTGTATGAACATGGGAACAACACAGACGCCTTCAGCTGCCGAGCGCACATGTAACAGGTCACAAAACTGCTGACAGATGCCCTTTAAATGTAGCATCATTTCCGCGACAGCCGGTGGGATTCCCATGGGAAACGGTTCTTAGTGCATCAGTATATCTGTCTGCTGGTGACATAGGAAGGTTAGGAATTAAAGGGGGCGTCCTCAGGATAGGCCATCTGGTTGCACTGCAAATAAAAAGGGGGTCAGTCAACACATCCCAATGCACAGGTGCACGCTCCCATGGCCAGAATCACTAAGAAAGAAACACAATGCAGCAGCGCTCTGCAAACCACATAAAGTACAATAATGCCATAATTATAGAAAACATTCTGGTGCTAATAATACACTTATTTTGTAAATTTGAGATTCTTGGAAAATACATTTTGTACAAAATTATTTGGGCCCGTCTGCCAAACGTCAAGGTGATCTCTATCAGACGGGAACCAAACACTAAGGCTAGGTTCAGACGACGACAATTGTCGCGCGACAAAAAGTCGCACTATTGTCGCAACAATTTTTATAATGGGAGTCTATGGTGTCGCATTGCGACATGCAACATGCTGTGACTGTCAAGATGGGTTTTTCTGCGACTGTCGCGTCGCAGCATGTTGCATGTCGCAATGCGACACCATAGACTCCCATTATAAAAATTGTCGCGCGACAATAGTGCAACAAAATGTCGGCAACAAATGTTGCAGTGAAGTTGTGCCCTATTTGTCGCGCGACAAATGTCGTCGTGTGAACCTAGCCTAAATGCTACCTGTTATGTGCCATAACGGCCACCATAAAATTCAGGGAGTGCAGGTTCCACATGCATGCTGGGCCCACTCTGCTTTTTATCATGTTTGGTGCCAAAATGGCCTCCATTAAATTCAGGGAATGCAGGTACCAACATGCCACTTTATACCTCTCCTGGTTGCACCCCTGACCCTCAACTGTCTGCGGCCTCCTCACAGCTCGCCAGGGACAGCGCCGTCCATTGTATAGTGGCGGAGCTTGGTATTGCAGCTCATTACCAGTCACTTGAATGGGACTGAGCTGCAAAAAGCCATGTAACCGATGGCTGATCGGTGAGGCTGCCGGCTGTCTGACCACCACCGATCAGATATCGAGGACCTATCCTGAGGATAGGTCCTCAGTCTTTAGGTCTTGGTCTTGGACAATCCCTTTAAATGAGTCCCAATCGAGAGCTTGATGGTTGTTTTATTCGATTACCCTTTTAATGATCAGACAGGAAAATGACACAGATAGCAATTCCATAAAAAACGGTTATTGTCCACATTCCCGGGTAACATCCCAAAGGTTGTATAATGAAAGGTTCTGCAATTTTCTTATATATTATGCTTTTCATTGTCATGGCCTTTGCAACATCTCCGCTTGCTGTCAGCGAATGGGGACATTCTAGTTTACAGCCACAGAAAGTGGGCAGCGTTTGACAGCAGCAGCAGCAAAGTGGATGCGACAAATCTGCAGCGACGTCCGCCCAGTGATGCCGCACCCTAAGGCCACATGCTATTACGGGGTCGCGCTCTCAGGGGTGTAGCTATAGCGGGTGCAGAGGTGGCACTTGGGCACGTTGTAGGCAGAGACCCTGTAATAGATTTTGCATGGGGGCCCGGGAGCTTTACGTGAGGTCTCGGCTCATCCCAGTCATTCTCTTATCTCAGGCAATTGCTCGACCAGCAACTCCATGATGCAGTAATGAGAGTGACTGTAAAGCGGGTTTCTCTGCTCCTTCCCTCTGGGGTGCCCGCAGCTTCTATAGATCAGTCTGATAATCTGCAGACACTCTCCGGTGGGAGATGACATCACTGCGCCGCCACCACCCCTGGACTGAGGTCAGAGACACAGAGGACAAGGCAGAGAAGAACAGGGAGGGGAAGGAAGAGAGGTCCAGAGGAGGAGGAAGGGAAGAGGCTTACAGGAGAGGACAGATGGGGAGGCAGGAAAGGCCAACACCAGGGGACAGCGCAGAAGGGACGGACCATGTACAATGGCCTCTCACGTGTCACATATATGCAGCAGGATACAGGCCTTACATCAAAGGGGCAGCCAGCAGGCGGTATAATCGCCTTCCATCTATAAAGAGCAATGTCACCCCGCTTTCCTGGAGCCCCGAATGGCAAATCCAGAGCCATATGAGAGAGGGGGATGTGTTCAAAGGGTGGTCATCAGGGTAATGACCCCCATATACTTACTGCCCCCAAGGACTACCTTATATTAAAATCAACCTGAAAACTATCCAGTATTATTTATTCACTGTATGGCGGTATTATTTGTGAATTTAGTGGCAATATTATGTCAGAACTACAGTGTTATGTGAGATCTATATGGCAGTAACATGTGAGAACAATACGGTAGAAGTATGTGAGATCTATATGGCAGTATTATGTGAGAATTATATGGCAGTATTATGTGAAAAGTATATGGCAGTATTATGTGAAAAGTATATGGCAGTATTATGTGAGATCTACATGGCAGTAACATGTGAGAATAATACGGTAGAAGTATGTGAGAACTATATGGCAGTATTATTTATATGAGATCTATATGGCAGTAACATGTGAGAATAATACGGTAGAAGTATGTAAGAATTATATGGCAGTATTATGTGAGATCTATATGGCAGTAACATGTGAGAATAATAAGGTAGTAGTATGTGAGAATTATATGGCAGTATTATTTATATGAGATCTATATGGCAGTAACATGTGAGAATAATACGGTAGAAGTATGTAAGAATTATATGGCAGTATTATGTGAGATCTATATGGCAGTAACATGTGAGAATAATAAGGTAGTAGTATGTGAGAATTATATGGCAGTATTATTTATATGAGATCTATATGGCAGTAACATGTGAGAATAATACGGTAGAAGTATGTAAGAATTATATGGCAGTTTTCTGTGAGATCTATATGGCACTAATATTTAAGAACTATATGGGAGTATTATGTGAGAGCTATATGGCAGTAATATGGTAGAATCATATGGCAGTAATATGTGAGAACTATATTCCAGTATTATGTGGGAACTATATGGCAGTATTATGTGAGAATGATACAGCGGTATTATGTGAGAATTATATGGCAGTGTTATTTGAGAACTATTAGGCAGTATTGTGCGAGCGCTTTAAGGGAGTATTATTTGGATGTTGTATAGTATCTGGGCACTATATTACATGACGTGTATGGTAGTATTATTACACACTACTTGATGGCATTATTTGAGGTGTAAGTGTGTAACGGGAGTATTATTTAGTCACTCTATGGACAGTGTCCCACCAGCACAGCACGGCCTCTCTGTGATGCTTTCTGTCATTGGGTCGGTGGTTGCTTCGGGACCCACAGCTGTAATACTGAACTAAAATGCATCTGTAACACAGTTGTGTGAAGCTGGCTGATGGCGGTATTTTTTGGTCATTTTTCTGAATGGCTGTTTTGTTTCAGCAGTGAATTCTGTGTGGGCTAATATTGCAGTATTACGTAGACACTATGGGGGAAATTTATCATTCACCTACGCTGCATTTTGTACGTAAAAAAGTCACAAAATCCAGCTCTGTCCTGATTTATCAAGGCCGGTGTGTGCGGTGCCACTATTGATAAGGTCTACGCTGCTGGAGGAGGCACGTACCTTATGACGAGGCGCAGGCCTTACCTGCCTCCTCTGGAAGTCCATGAGACAGAATGAAATCTAGGGCAGCTCAGAGCAGTTTCTGGTGTAAATAATGACGAATGCGCCGGAACGATGGCGCTGCTACGAACCCTTTTCGTAAAATTGTTGAAGGAGGAGTAAAATGGTCATTGTGACTAGAAAAGATCCAAATGTTTTAGATTTGCAACTTTTTTATGTCAAACTGTGTTGGGAGAAGGGCAGAATAACGATTTTCCCCCTGAATGTAACAGTATTATTTAACACCTACATGGAAGTATAATTTAGCACCATATGGCAGTGATATTTGGAAACTGAATTGGAGTCTTATGTGAGTCTATATGGCAGTATTATGTGAGAACTATATGACAGTAATATGCAAGAGCTATATGGCAGTATTAGGTGAGAACTATACGACAGTAATATGTGAGATCTATATGGCAGTATTAGGTGAGAACTATACGACAGTAATATGTGAGATCTATATGGCAGTATTATGTGAGAACTATATAGCAGTATTATGTGAGAGCTATATGGCAATATTATGGGAGTATTATGTGAGCTCTTTAAGGAAATATTATTTGGATACTGTATATTATTTGGACATTTTGCCCCTACTGGTCGGCTTAGTATTGAATAGGTGGACACCGTATGGAAGTATAATTTATTTACTATGTGGCAGTATTATTTAAAGATGGGTTCTTGTTTGGTCACTTGATCCATGCACACATTTACCACCATTATGTGCACACTATACAGTATTTGAAAGCTGCATGGAAGTATTGCTTAACCATTGCACGGCGGTATTATTTGATATATGCAGGCAAATTGTGGGACTGTTTTGCTTTTAGGCCCCCATCTTTTGTAGAAAACCATCCCTGTACTCACTGCCTCACTACATAGGATGGAAATTCTAGGAAAACTATGTGCCAACCCTCAAGGGCCAAAAACTCAGCGGTAATTATTGGGGGGACATTGAGTACGCTCAGCACCAGTAACCATGGCCATGTGTCTGGAAGTTTGCACAGGCGTGTATACTTTTGCAAGTGCTAATAGTTCCCACTTTAAACGCGGTAAGTGAGCAGCGTCGCGGAGAGTCTCATTCAGCAGGATGAGGACTGAGGCTGAGCGCACTCAGGCTCTGAAGTGGCTAATCATGGCCCAGCCGCACCGCACCAGTCAATAACAGCCGGCCGCATCCTCGGCCTCCCAGGGTTTACATGATATTCTGGTAATGAGAGGAAATCTGTGGAAAGAGAGAATGAGGCAGACAGCGAAGGCGGGAGGATGAGCGCCGGATTATCAAGTTTCATGGTGTAATTGGATTTGCTGCCTGCGATGTGGCTGATCCCGCTCCACTGCGTCCAATTACTTCATGCAGTTTTCCACGTCAGCCTAGACTGATGACTGAGAACCAGCGCAGCACCCCAAACATTCCTGTACCTGCTCTGTACCCCCATATATGCTGCAAGGGCCTGAGGGAATCTGAGGTATCATCTGAGGCGGGTACTTATGGGGGTATATGAGGCAGGCTCTTATCAGACATCTGAAGTCGGCACTTATCGGGCATGTGGGGCGGGCACTTATCGGGCATGTGGGGCGGGCACTTATTGGGCATGTGGGGCGGGCACTTATCGGGCACCTGAAGTGGGCACTTATGGAGCATTTATGGAAGGAGTAACTTTTGTCTGGCTTCATCAACTCTATAGCTGGCCATGTACATTATTTAAAAGTCAGCGCATGTACGGGGGCAGCCGGATAGTGCCCCCCACGCCTGCTCTGGAGGAAAAGAAGGATCAAGCATGGTGAATGTCAGCATGCTCCTTTGTTTTTCCCATGGAGATAAGCTGCTGCCAGAGGGTCTTGGAGGGACAGAGGGGTCTGGAGGGACAGAGGGGTCTGGAGGGACAGAGGGGTCTGGAGGGACAGAGGGGTCTGGAGGGGACAGAGGGGTCTGGAGAGGACAGAGGGGACAGAGGGGTCTGGAGAGGACAGAGGGGTCTGGAGGGGACAGAGGGGTCTGGAGAGGACAGAGGGGTCTGGAGGGGACAGAGGGGTCTGGAGGGGACAGAGGGGTCTGGAGGGACAGAGGGGTCTGGCAGTCGCTTATCTCCCTCTCCCATACGGTCGGCTTTACATTAAGCGCTCGGCTGAGTATTTTGTACCTTTCAGCGATAAGTAAAAAAAACTGAAAGAAGGGCAGACGTTCTGTGGAGACTCCCAGTGCCCCCATATAATGTGCCGGCTAGGAATCATGAAGCCCTGACTGCCCCAGGATCCGGTGCTTTAGGGGCAGAATTGGTGATCCTCTTTGTACGAGACATTGTAATGGGCGTCTCTGGCTGGCACTTAGGGGGCTTCTTTGATTGACACACTGTTATGGGGGCTTCTATGGCTGGCACACTGTTATGGGGGCTTCTATGGCTGGCACACTGTTATGGGGGAGTCTATGGCTGGCACACTGTTATGGGGGCTTCTATGGCTGGCACACTGTTATGGGGGCTTCTATGGCTGGCACACTGTTATGGAGGAGTCTATGGCTGGCACACTGTTATGGGGGCTTCTATGGCTGGCACACTGTTATGGGGGCTTCTATGGCTGGCACACTGTTATGGGGGCTTCTATGGCTGGCACACTGTTATGGGGGCTTCTATGGCTGGCACACTGTTATAGTGGCTTCTATGGTTGGCACACTGGTATGGGGGCTTCTATGGCTGGCACACTGTTATAGGGGCTTCTGTTGCAGACACACATCGGGTGTTATAAGGGACTTATTTATTGTTATGGGGGCATATACAAAGTGCTATATACAACACTTGCATGTACCAGGCGTGTATACAGTATATATATAGCTCTGTGGGGAAGGTTTTGCACCTTTTATTGATTTCCGAAAGTTACAGGGTCTCTTAGATTTTCCTTCTCGTTTTGCATCCAACACCACAGCAACCTGATGTCACATGTCAGTGAATGGAAAAATATAAAAAAACATGAATTTTTATTGAAAACATTAATGTGATTTGTACCCATTTGTGTTCAGCGTTCTCATCCATCGACCACTCCTACTGACAACCATTATGTCTGCCATTACAGCTGGCGCAGGGGTTGTCGCCCAGCATGTTGCAAGTAACATAAATCCATGAACCGGGTGTTACAGTAGCTAGGGCTGGATACCCTGACCGCAACCTGTGGCGGGATGATACCAGGGGCTGTCAGAGGATGGCGCCATGTTTATTTACGGTTATATTACAGCCCCGGTATCTGTATGCGGGGTCCTGGGGGGATTGCTAATAGTTCTCTGCTAAAAGTCTGAGATGCATTAGTCAGATGGAGAGATCACCATTGTTGGGGGGGGGAGCACTGGATAACAAGGGGGGCAGGTGCAGCTGAGACCGGACCACAAGAAGCTTTCAGCTACTCTAATTTCATTACCAGCCATCTTAACCCTTCATTCCCCGAGGCTTCATTTCCACCCGCCCACACAGAGCTGTCTCCCTTACATCTAGGATGAGCAAATAATAATACGGTTTTCTGTGTAATTTTGCAGCAGCAATGGCCCTAGACTCTAGGAGCAGACATATTAGTAACTCCGGACCCCTGTTTACTGGTGCCCATGAGTATCTCCTTTACTGGTCATGTACATAGCTGTGTGCACAGACCCTGGGCGCGGTTTGTGCTGCCATATGGTGCATCTATACGTTGCCTCCGCACGGTACCATATTGTAGCATCTGGTGGAGCACGGAGATGCAGTGCACTTCTGTCGGGTCTGTACGTGCGCCATGGAGCAAAAAACGGATCTGCAAAAAATATGGATGACATCCGTGTGCATTCTGCATTTTGCGGAACGGAATAGCTGGCCCCTAATAGAACAGTCCTATCCTTGTCCGTTATGCGGAGAATAATAGGACAGGTTCTATCTTTTAGCGGAACGGATATACGGAAACGGAATGCACACGGAGCATCTTCCCTTTAATTTTTTTGTGGACCTATTGAAATGAATGGTTCCGCATACGGTCCGCAAAAAAACGGAACGGACACTAAAAGAAAATACGTTTGTGTGCAAGGGGCCTGACATTGTAGTTCCGCAACTGAAACCTTAACCCTAAGTTCACACCTGAGCGTTTTACAGCGCGTTCAAACGTGCTGTAAAACGCTCAAAACATGAAAACCAATGCTTTCCTATGGCCCTGGTTCTCACTTGAGCGTTTTACAGTGCGTTTGAACGCGCTGTGAAACGCCCGACACATAAACAAGTACTTGAGCTTTTTTTGGGGCGTTTGTCGCGCGTTTTGTGATTGACACCACAGTAGTCAATCACAAGAACGCGCGTACGAACGCGCGTTTCCTATTTGCAAAAACGTATAGCGCGTTTCATGAACGCTCAGGTCTGAACCCAGGGTAATAGCAAAGCATTGAGATGCACAAAACACAGTCACATCCCATCCATTTCAATGTCAATGACACAAAGTAACCCCCCCTTTCTGTGGTCAGCGCTCCATCCATTAATTACTGTCTGGCTGTAAATGGTTAATTACAAGGCATTACACGGATAATGGCGGACTATATACCTGAATACAGACCAACAGACTCCACAACTCTCCGTAATCCAGGTCTAATCACACTGCAATGACAATGATCACAGGTGGGATTTCCTGTTTTTTCTAATGTAGTGGTCGCCAGATTGTGGCTTATGCAGTACTACAACTCCCATCATCCTCTGACAGCTCACTAGTATCGTGTACCATCCTGCAGTCATGCTCTCTCCATCTGCCCCATGCTCCTTACTAACATCCATGTGTTGGGAGGAAGCATGGCTGCAGGATAAGGGCTTATGCCCACGAATGTAAGGTCTCTGTGCCTGTGCCGCGGACCATAAATAGCGGTCCGCAAGGCACGGTCACCGGTTGTGTGCACTCCGTGCTGCGGATGCGGACCTATTTGTTTGAATGGGTCCGTGATCCCCAAGATATGGCGATAGAGAGGACATGTCGTATCTTTTGTGGACCTGAAAGCCCACAGAATCGCTTCGTAGTGTTTCCGTGGGCTTCTGATCCGTGCCTTCGCTCCGCAAAAGATCGGACATGTCCTGTCTATTGCCATATCTTGCGGATCGCAGACCCATTCAAGTCAATGGGTCCTCATCCGAAGCACGGAGTGCGCACGGCCGGGGCCCGTATATTGCAGACCCGCCTTTTGCAGTCCACGCCGCAGCATGGTTACGGAGCCCTTACGTTCGTGGGCATGAGACCTTAGGCCACTTGCACAAGTTATGGAATACACACGGTTTTTCCGGGCGGATTCCAGAGCGGAAAAACTGCAGCATAGCACAGTACCAGCAAAGTGTATGAAAGGACACTAATCTCAAGCACGCTTTGCCGATTGTTTCCCTGAAGAAATTGACCTGCATTGCGGATTTCCAATTTTTTTTTCCGATTTTTAATGAAAGGGGGAGATCTGCTGCAAAACCGCTTCAAATCCACATGAAAAACCGCTGTTAGAAATTGCGGATATGCTGCAGAAATGAGCATAAAACCAAATGGAAATTCGATCTTACGTGCAATCACCCGCACTCGTGGCATTTTTGCATAGCTGCTTTTTTTATGTTATTGGGGGAGGATCAACCATCCAATATAAAAACACAACACATGCCGACGAATCCAAGGAGATTTATCAAACTGCTGCAAAGTAGAATTGGCATTGTTGCCAAAGGGGCTGTGAAAAATGAAAGGTGGAACCTGATTGGTTGCTAAGCCAGTTCTACTTTACACCAGTTTGATAAATCCCCCCCCACACCAAGTGCTGAAACAAAATGGGCAATAATGCCACAAAAACATCTTAAAAAAAAAAGTTGCAAGTAAGGTATTTAAGGATGCTGTTTTTTGGGAAAATAAGGCCATGAAAGAAATTTATAGAAACAGTATGGCAAAAAAACACTTCCTACCCTTACCTGCAGTGATACATTGCAACAAAGTATCAGGATGAGAGAGAAATTTGTGCTGCACTGATACATTGTAACAAATTATCAGGGCAGGAGAGAGATTTGTGCTGCACTGATACATTGTAACAAATTATCAGGGAAGGAGAGAGAGATTTGTGCTGTACTGATACATTGTAACAAATTGTCAGGGCAGGAGAGAGAGTTGTGCTGTACTGATACATTGAAATTCCTCATTCACACGCCAGTGTTCGGAAAATGGAAAATCACTGATGGAAATCACTGGCCAAACACTGACGTGTGATTAAGGGCTCATGCACACGACTGTGGTTTTGGCCTGCATTCAATCCGCATTTTTTGCGGATCAGACGCAGACCCATTGATCTCAAAGGGGCCGCAACAGATGTAGACAGCACGGCCGTGTGATGTCCACATCTGTAAGTCCGTTCCGCGGCCCTGCCAAAAAATAGAACGTCCTATTTTTGTCCATTTTGCAGACGAGGATAGGATATTTGTGCAGGAGGTAAAAATGGCCGCTATCCATGTTTTGCGGATCCGCCATTTGCAGACCTCAAAAGCAGATACAATTGTGTGTATGAGCCCTAAAGCATAACAAATTATCAGGAGGGGAATTAAATTTGCGCTGCAGAAGAAGGTTCAGCCGCGTTTAGTGAGGATATCGGACACACGTGGGTCGGATATCCTCAGTAACAGATCACTTATAACCAGTGGTCAAAAAAAAACACAAATTGTCCATTCTAGTCGCCGTCTATGCGACGCGGAGCGAAGACGTGAACTTGAGCTGCAGGAGCTAATGATCCGTCACTCAGGCTGATGAGCCCGCTGGTCCTCTGAGATAAATGTGCCACTAGACCGAGATCAACAGGCGCATCTGCCTCAGTGCAGACCCCATCCTGGGGTCCCCATACCCGCCCATGTGTAATCTGCAGGGAGGGGGGGTCCTCCGCCTGATCAGAGGACGATAACCATTGCAGATTACACTAATCTCATTTCTCCCTTGCAGATCCTGTGGTGCCAAATCTTTGCCTCCCCCTCCCCCCCCTGCCTTTGTCCACTGCGGTTTTGATGATGTCATCGTTAAGCCTGACTCAGGTAATTCCATATCTCAGATCAAGGTGACAAAAAAAAAAAAAATCTGCAAAATTAGGATGAGTTGTCAGAATGAGGGAAAAGCTTCAGAGGCTTCAGCTGTTGTCTCTGAGGTCAGCCACACAATGAGTCCCCAGAGAAGGTATTCTCCAAGGAGGGGGAAGGGGCGGTGGGTGAGATGGCCCCCAAGGCCAGGCTCAATCTGTTCTCCAGGGGAAGAACGCTTCCAAGGAGTTGTCAGAGGCCCCGTCTGTGCTGCCAGTGATCGATCGGACCCTCGCAGGAAATATCCCTACTGGTCGTGACCGCCCTGGTACAAGCGGGGGACCCTCGTGTCATTTATCATCATAGGGTAAATGGACACTAATGATAATTGGACTGTGTCATGGATGAGGACCAACATCTCTGTCCCTCCGAGGACGGAATGACGTTGAAGGAGGACGGAAAAGCAAAATATTGCAAAAAACGAATTTATATGGCGCTGACATATTCTGCAGCGCTGTACACAGATTGTCACCTGTCACATCAATCCCTGCTCCCATTTTCTAAATTCCAAATTAAAGGGGTATTCCGGTTGTTAAAAGTTATTCGATCAGAGGGGGTCCTAGTGCTTGGACCCCTACAGAAAACGAGAACGGAGACCCTTTACCCCTGGGAATGCATGCTGACGCTCAATTCATTTCAGGGCATTCTGAGGGGTACGGGGTCCTAGAGGTAGGAACCCCACCACCAATCTAATCATTGCGGATAGCGGGATAAGGTTTATCACCCAGAATACCCCTTTAACCTCTCAGGATGGTTTTGATGTAGGACGAAACCCATGGAGAACATACAAACTCCATGTAGATGGTGCCCTTGGTGGGATTTGAACCCTGGGATCCCAGTGCCATCTGCTGAGCCACCGCATATAAATCACAGTTTCAAGATCTCTGCTTGCTGTCAGTGAATTCTTGTTCACAGAAAATCCATACAGACCCAAGGTTATGTAGGCTAAGGGCTGCCCGTGGTCGTATTGCGGACCGCATTTGAGGATTCGGAATACACGGGCACCTTTCCATGTGCATTCCACATCACGGATGCTGACCCATTCACTTCAATGGGTCCGCAAATCCGGAGATGCGGAACAGAACACTACGGAAGCACTACAAAGTACTTCCGTAGGGTTCTGTTCCGTACTTCCGTTCCACAAAAAAGAGGGAATCGTATTCATCCCGCAAATTGCAGTCCCTAAGGCACGGAATGGCCAACCTACTTGAATAGGTCCGCATCCCTCCGTTCTGCAAAAAGACAGGACATGTTCTATCTTTTTGCAGAACGGAAGTACGGAACAGAACCCCAAAGAAGCACTCCGTAGTGCTAACGTAGGGTCCTGTTCTGTGCTTCCGTCCCGCACCGCATCTCCTGATTTGCGGACCCATTGAAGTGAATGGGTCCGCATCCGTAACACGGAATGCACACGGCACGGTGACTGTTTACGGAAACTGAACCCATACGTTCGCGTAACTGTGTATTTCTGCTGATCTAAAAATGTGTTTGGGAAAATTTCTGCTCAGTGTGAACGGGTTGCAGAAACCTTGCGCTCATGCACAGGATGGGGACTGTCGTTGGATTTAATACGAATATCGGCACTGTCAAATCCAATGTGTTAACTAAACCTAATACCTTCCGCAGCTGAGGATTCGCTACAACTGTATCCAATCTGGGCTACAAAAGTGTGGAATTCAGACTGATACATTGTTTCTGCTATGCATGCACTACTTTTTCCCCGGTGCGGAGGCATGAACCGAAAACCCATGGAAGCACTCCATAGAGCTTACAATCTGTGCCTCCGTTTCAAACCGCACCATATCTTCCGGGTTGCGGACCCATTCAAGTCAATGTTTGCGGAACGCAATAGGACACGGAGCTGCTACGGTTGTGTGTATGAGGTCTTGCGCTGTGACTCCATTCAGTCCAAAATCTGTACCACTGCACGGTGATCTTTGGTTCTGCGACAGGTGACGTAGCCTGGATCGCCAGGAGTAGCGCAGCATTGAACTGGAGTCACAGAGTGATGTCCAAGTTAGGCTACATGCACACAAACGTTTGTTTCCGTGTCCATTCCGTTTTTTTTTGGATAGGATGCGTACCCATTCATTTCAGTGGGTCCGCAAAAAATGCAGACAGCACTCCGTGAGCTGTCCCCATCTGTTTCGTAGCCCCGCAAAAATAAAAAATAGAACTATTCTTGTCCGTTTTAGGCATTATTACGAAAGATCCTCAAAAAAAAATAAACGGATGGCATACGGATGTGAATCCGTTTTTTTTTTTTGCAGATCCGCAATTTGCGGAACGGCAAAACACATACGGTCTTGTGCATGTAGCCTTTGGCTAGGGCTACCCGGTGATACGTGTCTCACAACTATTTGACGTAGTAATGTCGCGTGGTCACGTGACATATGTTATGATGCTAGTCTAGGGTGATGATCCGAAAGCAACACCACATTTGCAAAGACAAACATCCGAGATGGATTTTTGTGCAACTGTTGCGTCGCAGTCACAGCATCTCGTATGTCGCAGTGCAACACCATAGACTAGCATTCTAAAACATGTCGCGCGACACACGTTGCAGTGTTGTTGTACCCTACATGTCGCCATAGTCTTACTACCACTCCAGAACCACAAAAAAATAAAAAATACTACACTTCTGGATTCTTTGCAATCCTGAGGTTGTGGTAACTTGCAAGCCGAACTGCAACCCTGTTCACTACACGGCGATCTTTGGTCGCGTGACGGGTGTCGTGGCCAACATCGCCATGTAGCCTTACGTGGTTGACCATTCATTCAGATGGACCCGCAGCGGTCATTATTAGGAGACAAACCCTTTAACTTTCCAGAACTGCACTATTTCTCTACGAGGATAGATTTCCCTGCAATCCTATGTGAAACCAGGAAAACCATGATCTCCGCCAATCTCAGCTCTGCTACATCACACTCAGCCCTGCTGCATCTGTCGGTTTTTGCAAAGAGATAATAAGAGAGGTGAAGACAATGCGAGCTCCAGCAAGCCTTTGTGAGTGTATGACAGCGTATGGAGCTGAGGGAAGAGCAGCAGCAGCAGCAGCAGCGCAGGAGGGGTCTGCACACAAGCCTGGCCTCCATAGGAGGAGCTGTCTGGGAGCAGCTGAGTTCAGTTAAAGCCTTGGTCAATGCAGGATCACAGGGAGATGTGAATGTGCCTTGAAGGTTCTTCCATTGAAGGCTATGCTGCTCCTGCACAGGGAGGTGGGCTGCAGGTCCGGCTTTTGCTGCTTAGGTCCCCAATTAACCCCTCTAATTGAGAACAAAGGACACAGGGGGAAGCTGGGACTCCTTTGCCCGTCTGCCCGCACCAGCCCTTTGTATTGGAATAGCAGGAGTTGGACACCTATGAGATAAGCCCCGGTGACTACTCACTGACAACCAAGGCTGGAGCACATGGACTGTGGCTATTAACCAGATCCCATTGATTCGGTATCATCCAACCCATCAGCGCCAATTATTTTTAACCCTCTAGACATTGCATCTGGAACCCTGGATTACAGCGAAGCTGAAGAACTCGTTGGGTAATGGAGGAGTATTTCATGGAGGTAAGTGCGGGACGAGACGTGTGTTCTTCAGGTGATGGGACCTCACAGGTCTGTGGAGTCTTTTTGGATAGGAAGGTCTATGCTACCTGGACGATTACGGCGCAGAAATCGCCGAGGGCGGACGACGGTTCTGACCACGGGTTATGTCCTGGCGGCGTTCTGGTATTGGCCATTTTTGTGAGAAAACGGTCATTTGCGACCGGGAGAAATTGTAGGCAAATTTATCGGTGGTGGCTGTGAATTGGGTTGGTGGGATTTGAATGCAATGACCAGGTGTCCCCAGGAGCGAGGTGGAAGGGTCACAACCACACCCATCATCCTTACAGGACACCGTAGAGGTCGCTTCCACTAGTTTGTGATGATGAGGATGCACAGAACTGCATTGCAGGACTCCGGCCGCCTGTACCTCTCCTCACCACGGAGTGTTACAGGATATTGGGCTTGTACGAGGGTGACCGCCGTATCCGTCCCTGCACAATAGTGCGGTGACATCACACAACCTCTAAGGTGCACACTGCTCTGTGACAATGCAGATGCACGCGGAGTATTTAAAGGAAAACTCCTGTGAAACAGTACTGCTATAGTACTCCTCTCCTCATGTCGCCGGTGGTGGGGGGTGTGATGGCCAGATGAGTCGGCCAACTCACTTCTCATGTCTCTGGCCCGCCAGATGAGGCCAACACCACAATGTTTATGCCGCGACTCATGAGTGTAGTGTGACTCGCCCAACTCTATGACATTGCCATTGGGCAACTCGAGTTGATGAGCCATGGCGGCTTTATCATAGTTGTGAATGACGAGTCACATGACACAGGCGACAAGTCGTGGTCTTGCGTGATTTAAAGGGGTTCTCCAGGATAAGAAAATATGGCTTTTTTTTTTTTTTCAGAAATAGCGCCACACATGTTCAGGGGTTGTGCGTGGTATTGCAAGTCAGCTCCACGGAAGTGAACATGGCTGAGATGCAATGCCACAGGTAAACCTATAGACAAGTGTGGCGCTGTTTATACCCTTCCTCTCTTACAGTAGTCAATGTGGCTAGATTTCTATGCAATGTGTAACGCAACGTGAGGCGTCCTGTAACTGAAACCTTACATGCAGAATCCACCCTGCTGCCAGGAAGCTTCGCTTCTCTATAGTACAGGCATCCTCAAACTGCGGCCCTCCAGCTGTTGCAAAACTACAACTCCCAGCATGCCCGAACAGCCTACAGGTACCAGCCTACAGCACGGCATTGTGGGAATTGTAGTTTTACAACAGCTGGAGGGCCGCAGTTTGAGGATGCCTGCCATAGTACATGGTGTAAGATTCACTAATCGCACTGTGACTGCCATGTTTAGTGCCTGGCACTATGAGGCCTGAAACGCGTCATGTGGTGAGATGCTAGATCTTCAAGTAATGTCTCGTAGTCCATCTAGTTAGTCCCTAGCAGCCGACTAACAGGACAACCAGATGGCGCTATAGAGATTAATCAGGATATCCCTTTCACAAATTTGCGAATCCCAGCAGTCAACCCCCACCATCGGTTTTCCACCACTGTGACGACCCTTGGGGCTCTTTAAGACGGGCCAATTATCAACTGAATGAGCGTTTTTAAGAACGTGTAACCAGGGCAGCGATCCGCCATTATTATATTGTCGATGGGCACTTGTTATGGTCTCAGGCCGTCTAAAAGTGTCCCCTACATTTGATGTAGGTCAACAGGACCAGGCAACCATCTAATGTGTATGGGGGCTTCTAGACTCTCTCGACTGCAGATGTTGGCGAAAATAAGGATTGGCCAGTTGGATTTGAGCATGTCCAATCCTTTTGTTCTTGAGGAGTCTGGCAGCACCTTCCTTCCATCGTCCTACTGCTTGGCTGAGCAGAGCATGCATGTATATGGAGGGGTCTGGACTGATAGCCTTCAACCGTATAAGCCTTTGTTGTCCGACAGATGACTTATGTTTGTTGGCCGGCCTTAGCCTGTTGATAAGGCATCTTACAAGATTAGGTGACATCACCTCAGGTGCTCTGATGTCATCGGTCCCATCGCAATGGCTTCATTTTACTCCCAGAATACACTGTATCCTTTGTAAGCCTCCATCATAGCATTTGCAGACCAGGTGGACCCATACAGGTGAAAATATTGACAAGAGGAAGGTACAGTTACTATTTGGACTGTTACACATCACAAGGATCCTGCTGGGACATCAGGCAGACGTCCTCTTGGAATGATGGTGGATGGGTCTACGGGAATGAAGCTGAAACCCACATGACAAAATGGTGGATGGGTCTGCAGGGCATGAAGGTGACATGCTTATAGAATGATGGTGAAATCCTCTTGGCACAATTGTCTGTAGGGCATGTAGGTGAAATGCTCTTGGCACAACGATGGATGGGTCTACAGGTCACAAAGGTGAAATCCTTGTGGCATGATGGTGGATAGGTATGCAAGGTGTGATGGTGAAATCCTCTTGGCACGATGGATAGGTCTGCAGGCCATGAAGTGAAGCCCTCTTGGCACAAAGGTGGATGGGTATGCAGGGCATGAAGGTGAAGCCTTCTTGGCACTATGGTGGATGGGTATGTAGAGCATGTAGGTGAAATGCTCTTGGCACAATGGTGGATAGGTCTACAGGGCACGAAGGCGGAATCCTTGTGGCATGATGGTGAATAGGTATGCAAGGTGTGATGTTGAAATCTTCTTGGCACGATGGATGGGTCTGCAGGGCATGAAGGTAAAACCCTCTTGGCACAAAGGTGGATGGGTATGCAGGGCATGAAAGTGAAGCCTTCTTGGCACGTTGGTGGATGGGTCTACAGGGCATGAAGTGAAGCCCTCTTGACACAAAGGTGGATGGGTATGCAGGGCATGAAGGTTAAGCCCTCTTGGCACGATGGTGGATTAATATGTAGAGAATGTAGGTGAAATGCTCTTGGCACAATGGTGGATGGGTCTACAGGGCACGAAGGTGGGATCCTTGTGGCATGATGGTGGATGGGTATGCAGGGTGTGATGGTGAAATCCTTTTGGCACGATGGATGGTTTTGCAGGGCACAAAGGTAGATGGGTATGCAGAGCATGAAGGTGAAGCCCTCTTGGCACAAAGGTGGATGGGCATGCAGGGCATGAAGGTGAAGCCCTCTTGGCACAATAGACCTGTGCGGCTAAATGTGACGAGCCTCCTCTTCTCCTGCAGTGCAGTGTTGGGGAAGCTGGGGCTTCATCTCCCATCAGTAGAGAAGAATGCTTTGTTCTCTCGCCGTGCCTATTTGCTCCTCATTGTCCCCCCTGCCGTCCATCCGTCTTTATCCTCTTTTTACCTGGACCTACAATTCTCGTTTCTCGTTCCTGAGAGTGTCCACTTTTGTTTGGTCGTTTTGCAGGGGCCGCTGTCTGACTGTGCAGAGAATTAATTAAATCTGGCTCCTCACGTGCCCCCGCCATTCAGCTCCGGTCTAGATGAGCGATATCCGCTGTCATATTGTTCCTCGGCTAAAAGTGTTTGATTCATTTATTACATTGAGGAGAAAAAGAAATCCCTCAGCTTGTCATCCAAACAAAACGACGTGTATAGAAGGCGAAGATAGCGGTGGCGGTTTTTATGGTCCAAACAAAGTCGGAGAATTCTCATTTGTGGTCTTCTATTTTCATCTAGATGAGGGGTCAACCAGAAAATGTCTATGAAAAAAAGAGATAATATATAAGCCTATATAGCGGCGAGTGTACTACACAGCAGTAGATACTTTGTGTACCGCCATATGGTGCCACCAAGCAGCAAGTAATTACGGGATATGCTGATTTTTTTTTTTTTTATACAACAGTCGCATTCTGTAGGAAATCGGAGGCACAGTTTGGACCCATAGATGTTCCGGAAAAAAGATTGAACATATTCTATTCTTATATTGCATCGTATCGCAAAACTGATGTCACATGGACGTCATCCGTGTTTTGTGGACCACAAAATACATACGGTCATGTGCATCAGCCCTAATATGGTTTTTGTATTAATGCTACAGGAATTTTGTGCTGCTGTAATACTGCCATGTAATAACACCAAATCCACCTCTCCGAGCAGATAATACAAACACTAAATTGATAAGAAAAGTCCCAAAAAGTTGGTGCGAATAGATTTTTTGTTTAGTTTTTTAGGCTACCTTGCTTCTGGGGTTTGCATACTGAAAAGTTATGACCTCATCTGCAATCATTTTTTGTTTTCTGAGCGTATTCCTCCTAACAACCTATAGGGGTCGCTGTTTGAAACATACGGTACAAGCCTCGATCTGTCCTTATCCTCATTATAATTGCATGTAGATTAAAATTCTAAGGAGTGCACTGGGCTGAACGCACCCTGCTTGGGACAAGGCATGGCGGCAGCAGATGGCAGTGCGCCTTTGGACGTCATAGAATAGAAATTTCCATACGTTCATATAAAAGTGGGTGAAATTCATAATATATACTCGCTATAAGGAACTTTTCTGCTAAGTGTGCTCCCAGTAAGCGGTGACAATGACATTACCTGGTGTAATAGCCTATTGTCCCCTATGCCGGGGGCGGCAACGCCACCTGTATAATGACTTGCTGTCCCCTGTGTTGTTCTTAATAGAATTTTGCCTGGGAGAATGCTTCATTGCACAGACTGGGGACTGTGGGTCATTGACCGCAATGCCTCGGCCCCTCTGCTGTACAGATAGTGCCGTCATTGAAGATCGGACATTCCTATGATGAGGCATGCAGGTCCTCAAATCAATGACCCCCCTAGGCCCCTGTGATATGAGGCGTGCTCAGCTCATGCTGGGTTCGCTTAAGAGGACCATTCAAGCGAGTGGCTCTAAATATCTAGAGAAGTAAGAATGGTCACAAAAAAGGTAAAAAAAAAAAAATCTGTCAACTTTGGATGTTTGGGACCCATAGGCATAAGGCTGTTGACTGATCCCGCTCAATGCAACTGCCACCAGGGTCATAATCACCCGGGAGTGTAGAGGTTAAAGTGGCACCCGGGCGCTGATGCCCAAGCGTTCCTCCGTGGACCCCTGTAAATGTGTCCTAGCTGGGGGGGAAGGGGGCGCTATTAATCTAGCATCTTTCTGATTGACTGTGTGTGAAGGGAGCTGGATGGGCACCGAGGTTTCTAGAAGCGCGCCAATGTACACGTATGGCGCCAGGCGCTTGCAGGGTTAATCCAGTAGCTGCTCATGAGAAGTTTATATTCCCTGATTTGGCGACTAATAATGACACGGATCTGGTCTGCAGAGTAACAGATCCCGTCCCCCGGGGCCCGGGAGGATCACAGCGAGTGGTGTGCGTTGCACGGATTATTGTTCCTTCTGCTATTTCGGTCCCGGCTGATATTTCTGGTCGTCATTAGGTAATGTCGGTTCTTGACTTGCTGCCAATTATATCAACCTGGTCTGTAAGCAAATGTGCAGCGGCATTCCTGGGGTGACCAGCTGCCGCCTCGTGAGTCACCAAAACCACTTCCAAGGGAAAACTCCGCATGACTCGTGTCCACCAGAGACGGCGATTCTCTGTAAGGGGCAGGGATAGGACGGATGTCGCTCGGTCCTCCATATAGAATCAGATACAGGGCTGGACGATGCTGTCTGAGCCGACCCTTCATACAGTGGACCGCCATACAGTGCACAAATAACTGTGCCGTACAGTATAGTGCCCAAATAAATGATACTTCCATATAGTAAAAAATAATGCTATATAGTACCTTCACCATCATACACTGCAAGTATACTGTATATCGCCTAAATGGCAGTGTGCCACATAATGTTTTAATTACCGCCATATGGTGCTCAAACAGTACCGCCATACGGTGCTTAAATTACCTTTCCAAATATAGTTATCTGATAACGGTCTACACAGTGTCTAAAAATGTTGATATACAATTAGTAGTAGTATTTTTAATGGGTATCAGGCCACCTATGGCGCCATCTTCATCAGGTAGCGCACAGGTCGCGCACATCTAAGGTCCACCAGAACGTATAGTGTGATACATGAGTTTCAATGTCTATCACAGTCTATCACAGTGGTCCCCAACCTTTTTTGCACCAAGGACCAATTTCATGCAAGACAATTTTCCGAGGGACCGGGTGGGGGGTTTCTGGGGCGGGGCTTATGGGGTGCTGGTCAGCGCTGACTGATTCACGCGCCTAACAAAACATGGTAACTATACCTGAATTGGGCCGTCACGTTTATTTCCATTGGTGGGGCGCGCTGTGTCTGATGTGCGCGACGGATACGCATGCGCCTGGCGTCTCCGCACCTCTGTATTGCCGCGGTTGGGGACCGCTGGTCTATCACATCTGGAAAAGTGATTTCAATTCAGAATTGGGAAAACCTTTTAAAGTCTTGCTAAAGGCGCTGGCATTTATGTCCATAGGTCGGTGCACAAGGAGGCGGTATGACTTGTCATTTCTTAACTGGTGTCGGTTGACAAGGACAACAAACGCCAGGATGCCCCTTCAGTGTATTTGGGGCTCACCGTCAAAGGTGTCCCTGCACTTGTAGTTCTACCGCAGCGCCAGGGACTGTTTTACCTGTACTCCCTGGAGTCCAGTATTGTCACCCTCAGTTCACACTAGCGCGTTTTACGGCGCATTCGAACGTGCTGTAAAACGCATAACCGATGCAAACCAATGCTTCCCTATGGGACTGGTTCACATTTTCGCGTTTTACAGCGCGTTCGAACGCGCTGAAAAACGCCCGACGCATAAACGAGTACTTGAGCTTTTTTGGGGGCGTTTGTCGCGCGTTTTGGCCCATAGACTTCAATGGGAACGCGCAACGCTTGTATTTTGCGTGTTTTTGACACTGAAAACGCGCGTTCGAACGCGCATTAATGAATTTGCAACATGCTGGAAAGGCCAAACCCCAGGTGCTAGGCACAGTTTGGAGAGAAGCCAACAATGCAGTCAATCACACAAGCGCCGCAGAAACGCTGCGTTACTATTGCCAAAAACGCGCGGTAAACACGCGTCTCAGAAACGCTCAGGTCTGAACCCAGGGTTACTGTGTCAGTGCGTTGAAACCATAGCGTCATCTGCTGGCAACCACCGCGGCCGGGGTGTCCCCGAGCACCGGCGGTGTGGGAAAATACTTTGGCTCTATATATAGATAAAACCCTTAATAATGGGCCCCAGACGTCTCGGCCATTGTTGGACTTACAAAAGTAGGATGTGAGATGGCCGGCTGTGCGGTGAGGGGCCGGGCACTGTGACCCCAGATAGCCATGCTGTAGTGTACAGGAGTGAATCTGCTGGGCAGACATATCCGGAACTTAAAGTACAACTCCGCCCAAAGCCTGGAAATTCAGGGATGAGAGCAGGAATCGCCGGGATCTCACCCTCCCCCATATTGCACTTCTATGGCTCTAGGAAGCTGAGATAGGAGGAGCTGTTTGGTGGGGTCCTTACATTGTGGCCCGGTGCTGCCTGTAAGATGGAGGGAACATGGTGGTCACTCCGGATTTTATATATTTTATTTTATTTTTTACAGAAAAATTCCTTAAAGGGGTTTTCTGGTCATTAAAGGGGCTCTGCACTATGTTTGAACTGATAATCTATCCTCTGGATAGATCATCAGCATCTGATCGGCGAGGTCCAACACCGGGACCCCGCCGATCAGCTGTTTGAAGGTAGCGCTCCAGGAGCGCGGCGTTCTTCTCACTGTTTACCGCCGGCCCAGTGACGTCACGACTAGTATCAACTGGCCTGGGCGGGGCTAAACTCTGTTTACTTCAATGGAGCTTAGCCGCACCCAGGCCAATTGATACTAGTTGTTACGTCACTGGGCCGCCGGTAAACAGTGAGAAGGCCGCCGCGCTCCTGGAGCGCCGCTACCTTCTCAAACAGCTGATCGGTGGGGGTCCCGGGTGTCTGATCCCTGCCGATCAGATGCTGATTGTCTATCCAGAGGATAGATCATCAGTTTAAACATGGTGCAGAACCCCTTTAAATGTGATGTTAAAAGGTTGTTGCAAAACTACAACTTCCATCCTCCTCTGACAGCCTACAGCGATTTGAGGCATGCTGGGAGTTATAGTTTTGCAACAGCTGGACAGCAATGGGTTTGGCATCCTTGCTCTAGACAAACAGGAAGTGACTGCTCAGCCAATCACTGACTGCCGTGGTGACACGCCTCTGATTGTGATTGGTCATTGCCTGTGTTAAGATGGACCAGGAAGTAGAGATCGGCAGGAGGCCGTAAAGCATCTGAATGGGGAGCAGCTGGGGATTGGTAACATGAGTGTGACGGGTTTCACTATGGTACACCGTGTGGAGCTGTTTTTTAATACTGGGGCTCCACATTTATTTTGCATATACCGGTTTCCCAGGCAGCTTTGCACTTCGGATTGCTGTGTTGAGACTCTTAAATGAGGCTCCGCGGTGTTTTTGTGGCCGGTCTCCCTGAGATCAGCTATTGTTTTGTTTTATTAAAATTAAAAGGGGTTGCGCTCCAGTTAAATTGGAGGAACAGCAGGAGCCCCAGTGGTTAGACACCCACCAATCCGACACGCCCCATATCCCGTGTGTGGATGTGTTTTTCATGGGACAACCCCTTTAAGAAACATAGTTAAATTGCACTTTTCCTCCATTTTTTTTTTTTTTACATTTTCTAATTGTGTGTGAACAAACCCTAATTTTATATTGTCCTGTTCCATAGAATAAAAGTTTTTTGGGTTCACACAATTTGCACCCTCCTGCGACTTTGCCATTTCATGACGACAGTCACATGATCTTTGGACGCTGTAAGGGGCAGGGATAGGGACGGATGTCGCTCGGTCCTCCATATAGAATCAGATACAGGGCTGGACGATGCTGTCTGAGCCGACCCTTCATACAGTGGACCGCCATACAGTGCACAAATAACTGTGCTGTACAGTATAGTGCCCAAATAAATGATACTTCTATATAGTAAAAAATAATTCTATATAGTACCTTCACCATCATACACTGCAAGTATACTGTATATTGCCTAAATGGCAGTGTGCCACATAATGTTTTAATTACCGCCATATGGTGCTCAGACAGTACCGCCATACGGTGCTTAAATTACCTTTCCAAATATAGTTATCTGATAACGGTCTACACAGTGTCTAATAATGTTTATATACAATTAGTAGTATTATTTTTAATGGGTATCAGGCCACCTATGGCGCCATCTTCATCAGGTAGCGCACAGGTCGCGCACACCTAAGGTCCACCAGAACGTATAGTGCGATACATGAGTTTCAATGGACTCAGTTCTGTGCAGTTCATTGCTCAGTAGAGTAATTTTTTAGAATATCTGGCAATTGCTTACATAGCAACTCCATATCACATGAATTTGCAACATGCTGGAAAGGCCAAACCCCAGGTGCTAGGCACAGTTTGGAGAGAAGCCAACACTGCAGTCAATCACACAAACGCGCGTAAAACGCGCGTTTACTGTTGCCAAAAACGCGCGGTAAACGCGCGCCTCAGAAACGCTCAGGTCTGAACCCAGGGTTTCTGTGTCAGTGCGTTGAAACCATAGCGTCATCTGCTGGCAACCACCGCGGCCGGGGTGTCCCCGAGCACCGGCGGTGTGGGAAAATACTTTGGCTCTATATATAGATAAAACCCTTAATAATGGGCCCCAGACGTCTCGGCCATTGTTGGACTTACAAAAGTAGGATGTGAGATGGCCGGCTGTGCGGTGAGGGGCCGGGCACTGTGACCCCAGATAGCCATGCTGTAGTGTACAGGAGTGAATCTGCTGGGCAGACATATCCGGAACTTAAAGTACAACTCCGCCCAAAGCCTGGAAATTCAGGGATGAGAGCAGGAATCGCTGATCTCACCCTCCCCATATTGCACTTCTATGGCTCTAGGAAGCTGAGATAGGAGGAGCTGTTTGGTGGGGTCCTTACATTGTGGCCCGGTGCTGCCTGTAAGATGGAGGGAACATGGTGGTCACTCCGGATTTTATATATTTTATTTTATTTTTTACAGAAAAATTCCTTAAAGGGGTTTTCTGGTCATTAAAGGGGCTCTGCACTATGTTTGAACTGATAATCTATCCTCTGGATAGATCATCAGCATCTGATCGGCGAGGGTCCAACACCCGGGACCCCCGCCGATCAGCTGTTTGAGAAGGTAGCAGCGCTCCAGGAGCGCAGCGTTCTTCTCACTGTTTACCGCCGGCCCAGTGACGTCACGACTAGTATCAACTGGCCTGGGCGGGGCTAAACTCTGTTTACTTCAATGGAGCTTAGCCCCGCCCAGGCCAATTGATACTAGTTGTTACGTCACTGGGCCGCCAGTAAACAGTGAGAAGGCCGCCGCGCTCCTGGAGCGACACTACCTTCTCAAACAGCTGATCGGTGGGGGTCCCGGGTGTCGGACCCCTGCTGATCAGATGCAGATTATCTATCCAGAGGATAGATCATCAGTTTAAACATGGTGCAGAACCCCTTTAAATGTGGTGTTAAAAGGTTGTTGCAAAACTACAACTTCCATCCTCCTCTGACAGCCTACAGCGATTTGAGGCATGCTGGGAGTTATAGTTTTGCAACAGCTGGACAGCAATAGGTTTGGCATCCTTGCTCTAGACAAACAGGAAGTGACTGCTCAGCCAATCACTGACTGCCGTGGTGACACGCCTCTGATTGTGATTGGTCATTTCCTGTGTTAAGATGGACCAGGAAGTAGAGATCGGCAGGAGGCCGTAAAGCATCTGAATGGGGAGCAGCTGGGGATCGGTAACATGAGTGTGACGGGTTTTACTATGGTACACCGTGCGGAGCTGTTTTTTAATTAAAAAAAACAGGCTTTCATTGTGTTGTAGACCCAATACTGGGGCTCCACATTTATTTTGCATATTCCTGTTTCCCGGGGAGCTTTGCACTTCGGATTGCTGTGTTGAGACTCTTAAATGAGGCTCCGCGGTGTTTTTGTGGCCGGTCTCCCTGAGATCAGCTATTGTTTTGTTTTAATAAAATTGAAAGGGGTTGCGCTCCAGTTAAATTGGAGGAACAGCAGGAGCCCCAGTGGTTAGACACCCACCAATCTGGCACGCCCCCTATCCTGTGTGTGGATGTGTTTTTCATGGGACAACCCCTTTAAGAAACATAGTTAAATTGCACTTTTCCTCCATTTTTTTTTTTTTTACATTTTCTAATTGTGTGTGAACAAACCCTAATTTTATGTTGTCCTGTTCCATAGAATAAAAGTTTTTTGGGTTCACACAATTTGCACCCTCCTGCGACTTTGCCATTTCATGACGACAGTCACATGATCTTTGGACGCTGTAAGCGAATAGCGACCAAGGCATTGATGCAACTTTACCCTCTCACTTTGAAGCTTGATATATGGAGGGATTTCATGACCACCCTGAACCCCCGAAGGCACAAAAAATGAGCGCAAATCGCACAAATGGTGCAAACTGAATGAAACGTCATTCACTTATCCTGGGCATCACATGGCATAAGTAACCCCCCTCCCCCCTAAAGTTTTAACTCCTTATAGCCCAGTTTAAGTAGAAAAACATTACCATCTAATACCCCTGCAACCCGGTCCCCCCCCACCAATTACCTGCTCTACACTATGCATCATGGGCTTATTCACACACTGCAAATATATTGCAGGACATTTTTGGATTGTTTGGGCAGCAAGCGCATGGATTTCTGCTGCAAGCCCCATTCAGATGCTTAAAACAGTTGCAGAAATTTCTGCAAACAAATCTGCCGAGTGTGAATCCACCCTTATGGTGTGCTTGCATTCCTCTATGCACCTGCCTGGAGCGGTAAGTGTTAATGATATGACATTGTCTTCTTTCCCACAAGGCTTTATCTTCTCCGCTGTACCAGACCACCCTGGGAATATCCCCCTGCCTCATTTTGCAATCTCTGCTCCCCTCCCCCCAGGCTTTCTCCTCCATTAGCAGATTCCTGCATCCGCCTCATATTTTATTCATTCTGTGTTTTGTATGATAAAGTGGCCGTGTCACGTGCCGGGTTCTGCTCTCCAGGCCTCTGCCCACACTTGTGATATCCCACCAGTGACCAGTCCACACACCTCGCCGCTGATCTTCATTGTCTCCCGCTACGGCGTCAATGATTTCACATTTCTCGTCATTAAAATACAGATTTTTCGCTGCCTGAGTCGCTCTAGGCCTGATTCTGATTTCTTTTGGACTGAGGATGATGGTGGTTGTAGTCTGGCATCGTATAAAACGGCCATGCATGACCGTCGGTGCCTGATCTGTCCTTGGTGAGAATTAAAATGTCTATTACAGATCCCACCCAGCTTTCCTAGATGTCTGCATGGCGAGTCTGACTATGGCTAGGGCTACACGAAGACATTAGTCAATGGTGTCTCACTGCGACTGCAACGCGACAGCCGCAAAAAATCCATTGAAGTTGGATTTTTGGGTGACTGTGGCGCCACAGTGCAACACCATTTACTATCGTTGCAAAAAATGTTGCGCGACACACACCTCAACGTAGTCTTTTTGTCCTAAATCTGGCTTTTATCCCTGGAAGATTTGCCATTCCAGAGTCTTGGAAAGCTGGGTGACAACTTCTATAGAATCTGAAATGTGGATCATAATCATTGTAGATCCCACCCAGCTTTCCCATACCCTGCTCCGGATGGTAAGGCAAGGGCTACCCGGCAACACGGGTCGTGCAACACCTGTCGAGGCCAGGATCTCCGAGTATCGGTGATGCCTTAGAAATGAATGGGATTGCCGCAGCAGTCGCAAGAAATCCAGCCATTTTGCATTTCAAGTGACTGCTGCAGCGATCCCACGCATTTCTACGGGATCACCGCTACTCGGCCATCCTGGCCGCGACAGGTGTTGCGCGACCAGTGTCACCGGGTAGCCCTTGCTTAAATCTGTCTAGTTGAAAAGTGAGACATCCTTGACTCTTATTCCTTTGCGCAGGGGCGCACCACCAATGAGGCCGGGTGAGGCGATCGCCTCAGGCAGCACCAGGTAGGGGTAATGGGGGGGGGGGGGGGCAGCAGAAGGGCCATGGGCAATGAGCGCTTTCATTGTGGCAACGGCGTTAGGTTAAGAAATTGGCATTGGGGGGCACCGTTTTAGTTCTCGCCTCAGGCGGCAGAAAGACTAGGTGCACCCCTGCTGTTACATTACTAGTCAAATGGATCATTCAGGAGTCTGGGAAGGTTCGGTCACAGCCCCTCTAGAATCTGTAATTTGGGACCTATGGGTGATTATAGATCCTATCCAGCTTGACCCTGAATGATGGGAGTCGGGATCTGCATCTGCAAACAGAAAGCATTTGTAGACGGTTTCGAATGCGGATCCGTCTCACAAATGCATTGCAAGAACGGTTCCGCCTCTCTGTTTGTCATCTGGAGAAACGGATCCGTTATATATATTTTTTTCACATTTTTAAAGAGAAGAAGAAGAAGAAGAGATCTGGCAATGCGGTATTTTTAATGTCGGATCCGGCACTAATACATTCCTATGGGAACTAATGCCGGATCCAGCCTTACGGCATTTTGGACGGATATAAAACCGTAGCATGCTGCAGTATTATCTCCGTCCAAAACGCCATACAGTGACTGAACTGAAGACATCCTGATGCATCCTGAACGGATTTCTCTCCATTCAGAATGCATTAGGAGAAAACTGAAGCGTTTTCCGGTATTGAGCCCCAGCGACGGAGCTTAATGCCGGAAAATAAAACCGCTAGTGTGAGAGTACCCTAAGC